>CAJHQP010002956.1:0-75379 GCA_905132765.1 Moricandia arvensis | reverse complement strand
ATATCAATAAGAGAAAGTAAGAGGCGATAATGGCGGATCAACAAGGAGGAACAGTCGTAGGAGGAGTTCGCGATATTGATGCAAATGCAAACGATCTTCAAGTCGAGAGTCTCGCTCGTTTCGCTGTCGATGAGCACAACAAGAAGGAGGTTCGTTTTCTATTACCATTTCGCTTGTTTCATTCTCCTTTGATTCTTCTGTTTGCTCGCTCGATATTGTTTCTTAGCAGATCGGTGAGTTTCTACTCCGATCTTATGCTAAATTAGTCATTCATATATGAAAACTCGAATAAAATGTAATATCCAACTTGAAAAATTTATGCATCGATCGTTAAAACGGGATGGAACCTACGGACCGAGAGAGTGGGCGTGGATGACCCATTAACCGTGGGGCCTTTTTTCAAAAAAGTTAGGAAAATCGCTTCGCTAGGTGTTGATTTGCTTATGTAGTTATTGATCAATTTTAATCTGTAATCGATGATTCTGTTCATCACGTAGGTTGATATGAATCCACTTCCAAAATGATTTATTGTTATGTATGCAGAACGTGACACTGGAGTACAGGAGACTCCTTGGTGCGAAAACACAGGTTGTGGCGGGAACCATGCACCATCTCACTGTGGAGGTGGCTGATGGTGAGACCAAGAAGGTCTACGAGGCTAAGGTTTTGGAGAAGGCCTGGGAGAATCTCAAGAAGTTGGAGGACTTCACCCATGTTCACGATGTTTAATCCCATATCTAAGCTGTCTATGCTGGTAAACGCATCTCATTCTCAGATTACGTGATAAGAGTCCCGGTTTAACCAAGGTAACTTCTTAAATAAGTGAATAAGAGTCCAGTCCATGTGTGGGTGTGTACGGATCTCTGACTTCCTTTTGTGTAATATTGCAAGTTGTCACTTTATATCTATCTACCACGATTTTACGAGACATTATGATGAAATCTAAAGTAGATGTAATCTCATGAATCAATGATTGAAGCTAGAGGTGATGAGCATCTCTATAAGATCGAGGGCGAGATGAGACTATTGGCTACCTGAAATACGAAACATACAGAGAGAACTGTGATCCATCTTCTTCACTCTTTAAGCTGAATCAAAACAACCTCTAACTCTAAACTAGATATAACTTTCGTAGCCGGCCTAACAAAATCAACGTTCTTATCTTACAGACAAATAGAGTTTGGGTCTAAAGAGCTTGTTCTCTGCAGGTGTTTTATCTACAGTAACACATCTGTGGAATGATTTAATAAACAGTACGATTTTGTTCTTATGAATAGTTTGATTGACTACATCTGGAAGCTGTTCCCGTTCTCTCTTAGTTAGCTGTCCCTGGATTTGTTTGTTAGGCTCAACAAAACTCCGGTGCTTAGAGAAAGTGCCACAACACCAAGTGAAGCCTCGGTTGATACATGGAAGCCTGCAATGAGGAAGAAATGTCAACACAGCTTAGTTTTCGTGGTCGCTCTGTCAAGCAGAAATTGTGGATGAATAAAAATTGTATATACCAAAGAAATCGAGTATCATCTTGCATCCGATGAAGCCAAGAACAACTGCTATTGATGGCTGGTTAAGGCATATATAATATTAGATACAAACCATACTTGTCCCTGTTAGTCAAAGAACACGTTTTTTTTTTGTGGCCGGTGATGACGGTGGACGGTGGCCGTAATCAAAGAAGACGGTTTGGTAGGTGGTGATTTGTCAACAATCGTGAGCTTCACCAACCTTCAATTTCTCCTATAAATAGAGGCGTATGGTGCAGAGGAAAGAGCATCCCAAAATCCAAAGAGAAAGAGAGAAGAAGAAGAACTTCTTCGTGAAGAAAAAAAAAAAAAAAAAATTTTTTTTTTTGGGTGTGAGTTGAGAGCTTTGTAAATTCTCCCGGGTTAATAATAAAAGACCTGTAGCAGGTCCGGAGACGTAGGCAAGATTGGCCGAACTCCGTTAACAATTTTGTGTGTTTTCTTCCCGCTCCAACAAATTCTAATTTTTCCGCAAGGAAATTTGACCCGTATTTCCTAACAACTGGTATCAGAGCTACAATGGGTTACTGCTCACAATAGTGATTTTGTGAATAGTGGGTTACTGTTCACGAGAATAGTGATTTCGTGAATAGTGAATTTTGTCGGTAACATCGGTTCATCGACGGAGGTGTTTTAAACACGGTGATTTCAGAAACGATGGAAGGCGAAGACGGTTCAGCACACGGTATCGGGAAATTTGATGGTACAGACTATGCATTTTGGAGAATGCAAATTGAAGATTATCTGTACGGACGGAAGCTTCATCAACCACTGAGCAAGAAGCCTGAGAAGATGGATCAGGCTGAGTGGGAGCTCCTTGACAGACAAGTTCTGGGTGTTATAAGGCTAACACTGTCGAAGAACGTTGCTCACAACGTTGCGAAGGAGAAGACCACTGAAGGGCTCATGAAAGTTCTCTCTGATATGTATGAGAAACCTTCGGCAAATAATAAAGTATTTCTCATCAAGAAACTCTTTCATTTGAAGATGGAAGAAGGTGGCCTGGTTGCCGCACATGTGAACGAGTTCAACACGATTGTCAACCAACTGTCATCGGTTGAAATCGAGTTTGAAGATGAAGTGCGAGCACTGATTTTGTTGGCATCTCTGCCAAATAGTTGGGAGCCAATGCGGGCAGCGGTTAGTAATTCTGTGGGTACTCAAAAGCTCAAATTCAATGATGTTAGAGATCGTATCCTTGCCGAGGAAGTTCGAAGGATAGACTCTGGGGAAGCATCAACGAGCTCTGCTTTCAACGTGGAAAACAGAGGGAGAAACCCAGATAGAAGTAACCGGAGTTATGGCAGATCGAAGTCAAGGAGTGGACGGGGTCAGTCCAAATTCAGACAGCCTGCAGAGTGCTGGAATTGTGGAAAGACATGCCACATTAAGAAGAATTGCCGGGCACCACCGAAGAAGGAAGACAACACTAGAGGCGGAGCCAATGCAGTGACACGTGAAATCGCTGACGCATTGGTAGTGTCTGTTGATTCCCCGAGGAAAAGTGAAGCTTGTGATGCAGCTGGAAATAACACCAAAGCGTCAATCTCCTATGTCGATAGCCCAATAAATTCATGGGTGCTTGACTCAGGAGCGTCATTTCACACCACACCGCACCACAACATTATGGAGAATTATGTTGCTGGAAATTACGGAAAGGTATATCTCGCTGATGGGTTACCTTTGGACATAGTTGGCATTGGAGATATCAACCTGAAGATGTCAGATGGACGTGTGTGGAAGATTACGAAGGTCAGACATGTGCCAAAGTTGATGAGAAATCTAATCTCGGTAGGTCAACTTGATGACACGGGGAACGATGTCAACTTTGGTGGTGGAGCCTGGAGAGTCAAGAAAGGTTCCATGGTGGTTGCTAGAGGTCATAAAAGAGGCACTCTCTATATGACGACGAGCTATCAAGACACTGTTGCTGTTGTCGAGGATGCCAAACAAACCAAATTGTGGCATTGCAGATTAGGGCACATGAGTGAGAAGGGGATGAAACTCATGGTGGCAAATGGTGCTCTTCCAGATCTGAAGACGGTGGATCATCAGATGTGTGAAAGCTGCATCCTTGGGAAACAGAAACGAGTTAGTTTCTCTAAAGGAGGAAGATAGCCAAAATCTGAGAAGTTAGAGCTGGTGCACACTAACGTGTGGGGACCCGCTCCTATTGCATCGCTGGGAGGTTCGTACTATTATGTGACCTTTATTGATGACTCCACAAGAAAGGTGTGGGTCTACTTCATGAAGAACAAATATGAAGTGTTCTCGGTTTTCAAGAGATGGAAAACCATGGTTGAGGTTGAGACAAATCTCAAGTTGAAGTGTCTAAGGTCTGATAATGGTGGTGAGTATATCAGCGGCGAGGAGTTCAAGAGATACTGCGCTGATGGTGGGATCAAGATGGAGAAGACTATTCCAGGAACGCCTCAACAGAATGGAATAGCGGAAAGGATGAACCGGACCTTGAATGAGCGTGCAAGGAGCATGAGATTGCACTGTGGATTGCCTAAGACGTTTTGGGCAGATGCAATCAGTACTGCAGCCTTCTTAATAAACAGAGGACCGTCTGTGCCATTGGGATTTAAGATCCCTGAAGAAGCTTGGAGTGGAAAGAAAGTAAACCTTTCTTATCTAAAGGTGTTTGGATGCTTAACTTATGTTCACATTGACGATGCTGCAAGAAGTAAACTTGACTCGAAGTCTAAGAAGTGTTACTTCATCGGTTATGGTGACACGGAGTTTGGTTACCGGTTTTGGGATGATGAAAATCGGAAGATCATCCGCAGCAAGAATGTTGTGTTCAACGAAGAAGCGTTGTACAAGGATAAGCTAAGAGAAGGCTCGGAGAGGAAAGAGCCTGGAGCTGTTGACTTAGATGATATCCTGACACCAGGGTTGCCACAGGATACCCCAACAGCAGAAGAAGAAATCTCTCAAGACGAGAGTGGTGAGGCTGAAGAGAGTGATGATTCTGAAGTGGTCCCATATACACCTATCACGGAGTTACGACGGTCAAGTAGAGTCATCAGAAAGCCTGTAAGATTTTCTCCATCGCTCAACTACATTCTGCTCACAGACAGAGGAGAGCCTGAATGTTATGAAGAGGCTATGCAAGTGGATGAGTCGATCAAGTGGGAGCTTGCAATGAACGACGAGATGGACTCATTGTTTTCCAATCACACGTGGGAGTTAGCAGTTTTGCCTAAGGGGAAAAAGGCACTGCATAACAAGTGGGTCTACCGAATAAAAGAAGAACCTGATGGGAGTAAGCGCTATAAAGCGAGGCTTGTTGTGAAGGGATTCCAACAAAAAGAAGGCGTTGACTACACTGAAATCTTCTCCCCTGTAGTCAAGATGGTGACCATCAGAACGGTTCTTGGGCTGGTAGCACAAGAAGAGCTGCATCTTCAGCAGATGGATGTGAAGACGACATTTCTTCACGGTGATTTGGATGAGGAAATTTATATGAAGCAACCCGAAGGCTTTGAAGTTAAAGGGAAAGAAAGCCTTGTTTGCAACCTGAAAAGGAGTTTGTACGGCTTGAAACAAGCTCCAAGACAGTGGTATAAGCGGTTCGATAGCTTTATTAAAGGCGTTGGTTTCTTGAGGTGTGAAGCTGACCACTGTTGTTACTTCAAGAAGGTTCAAGAGTCCTACTTGATATTGCTCCTATATGTGGATGACATGCTAATAATAGGAGCAGACTTGCATGAGATCAATAGCTTGAAGACGAAACTCTCGGAAGAGTTTGCGATGAAAGACCTTGGAGAAGCAAGGCAGATTCTAGGAATGAGAATCACTAGAAGCAAAGAGGGTCTCAAGCTATCACAAGAGGAGTATGTGAAGAAAGTCCTCAAGAGATTTAATATGGATGACGCGAAGCCAGTCAGTACTCCTCTGGCGAATCATTTTCGGTTATCCAGAGAACAGTCTCCAAAGACGGAAGACGAGATGGAATATATGGATAAGGTTCCATATGCTTCTGCTATAGGCAGCCTAATGTACGCGATGATATGTACAAGGCCAGACATTGCACATGCAGTGGGAGTCGTCAGCAGATTTATGAGCAATCCAGGAAAGGAACATTGGGAAGCCGTCAAGTGGATTTTCAGATACATGAAAGGAAATCCAAGCCTTTCACTATGTTTCACGAAGTCTGAGACGGGATTGCAGGGATATGTTGATGCTGACAATGGAGGTGACATTGACAGCACGAAGAGCACAACTGGATATGTCTACACTTTTGGCGGTACTGCAATTTGTTGGGTTTCAAAGTTGCAGAAAATTGTATCTCTATCAAGCTGTGAAGCTGAGTATGTTGCGGTGACGGAGGCAACAAAAGAGATGATATGGCTACAATCTTTTCTAGAGGAGTTAGGCTATGACCAAGGGAAAAGTGTATTGTACTGCGATAGTAAAAGCGCCATCGACTTGGCAAAGAATCCAGTTTACCATGCTCGGACGAAGCACATACATCGTCGATATCATTTCATCAGACAAGCATTGGAAGATGAAATGTTGGTGATTGAGAAGATCCCAGGAAGTAAGAATCCGGCAGACATGTTAACGAAGGTCGTGCCGCGCGATAAGCTGAGGTTATGTGCAACCTCAGTTGGCTTGTCGGAGTAACAAGCTGGGAAGACCTGCTACATTGATCAAGGTGTGAAGGCAGATTGAAATCAGTCTTCAAGTGGGAGATTGTTAGTCAAAGAACACGTTTTTTTTTGGTGGCCGGTGATGACGGTGGACGGTGGCCGTAATCAAAGAAGACGGTTTGGTAGGTGGTGATTTGTCAACAATCGTGAGCTTCACCAACCTTCAATTTCTCCTATAAATAGAGGCGTATGGTGCAGAGGCAAGAGCATCCCAAAATCCAAAGAGAAAGAGAGAAGAAGAAGAACTTCTTCGTGAAGAAAAAAAAAAAAAAAGCTTTTTTTTTTTGGGTGTGAGTTGAGAGCTTTGTAAATTCTCCCGGGTTAATAATAAAAGACCTGTAGCAGGTCCGGAGACGTAGGCAAGATTGGCCGAACTCCGTTAACAATTTTGTGTGTTTTCTTCCCGCTCCCACAAATTCTGATTTTTCCGCAAGGAAATTTGACCTGTATTTCCTAACAGTCCCATGGCTACCTAATTAGCATTACTGCTGCTAACCACAGTTAAGGAACTCTCTCATATGTATTTGACTGTAAAATAAAAGAAGTGATATATAATACCTGCAAGTATTCCAGCTCTCCCATTCCTTCAGAAATCAGGGTATAGAGAGACCTCAGTCCTGCAGAAAAAAAAAAAAAAAAGTGAAACTCTTATGCGAAATCTTAAAGAGGCAGCATCAACATCACCAAGATCAAGTATAGACTAACAAGTTAGTACCTATGATTGCAAACAGATTAGAGGTCAAGACTATAAAAGGATCCTTTGTGACGCCAAAAACAGCAGGTATTGAGTCAACCTAAGAAAATAGGCAACCAGTATCAGTGCTTCACTTCATTTTTTAAGAGCCAAATAAGATTCACAAAGTGGTGATGGAGTATACAGCAAATGCTATGTCACTGAGCTCGATCACTGCTACTGTGAGTAGCAACGGTGTGGCCTGCCCAAATTGTTTGAGATAGATTAGAACCCGGACCATGGAATCCTCATACAAAAACACATAAATCTTACATATCAATGAAAATTTAGTCACATACTTACTTTCCAAATACCATCATGCTTTGTGAAAAACCTATTTCCATCGTAACTTGCTGCTCACAGTTAAGCATGGTAAACAGTATTAGCACTGAAATTAAACGCATAACTACGTATAATCCAAGCAGCTAGCAGGAAGAAGAAGAAAAAGACTGACATGTGACAGGAATAAATCTCTGGCATGTCTTTACAATGAAGTTGTCAGATAGATCTGTATCATCTTCTTCACTTGAAAATAACTGTGTCAAGACAGTGAGAACATAAAAACTAAGCGACGGACCACCCTTTATGTTCCATACCAAGGCAATAGTTGTGATAAATGTTAAGATGAGGATGCACCTTGAAAGACGAATATAAGAGTACTGCAGCAAGCAGAAGATTCACCGCTTCAAATCTCTGAAAGATAGTAGAAAGAATTTAGAAACTGATCTCAAATGAGGCGGAAAACGAATAAAATAAACAGCAATTCAACAGAAACGCTTTGATGCAAACATAGAAATGACCTGAAGAGTGGCAGTTCCTAGTAATATGAGCGAGAAGCGAAAGACTATTGCACCAGCTACTCCATAGGTAAGTACCCGATTCTATGTACCAACATAGTAAATTATACATAATATTCTATTATAGACAAGAACTAAATCCCTGTCAAGATATATCTGGTACCTGATACATGAGTGGCACTTGGAAATACTTGAATACGAGAACAAAAACAAACAAGTTGTCCACTGACAAGCTTTGCTCCAACAAATAGCTGCAAGAGTTTGAAAAACAGTTAACTTAAAATTTCGCCTTCAGAGCTAATCGAACTTGTATATATCAAAGCACTAGGCACCCTGCAAAAAACTCAGATGCCTTGCCAACACCATCCTTGAAACCTATCCCGATTCCAAATGCCACAGCAGTGCTTACCTATTGATAGATATTATAAAACAATATTACGTTTCGTTTATAGAGAAAAGAACAAGAATTAGCAGATGCAAGAAGACACTAACACACAAGGCAACAGTCTTGAAGGAAGTTTTGTGTGTCTCTTCTTGGCGAGTATCTTTCAGGACTTCATCGTCATCTTTGTGTGGTAGAAGATCTCTCTTCTCCTTCTCTGTACTAACATGCCACAAGAACAATTACTGTCACAACTCACAAGACAAAGTGTTTTGGGGAAAAGTGTCTCACTAGTGTCTTGCTAACAAGAGTAAGATCAGAGTTTATGAAGTAAAAATCTCAACTCCTGAGAATTCATCACTAAAAACTGAACCAAATCTTGGAGAAGAAGCATTCACCTGAAGAAGAAGAAACATCATCTTCCTGATCAGTTCCTCGTGAGCAGGCAACAGTAGGAAGATGAAGGAGACGACGATTTGCAGCTGAAAAGATAGTAACCCAAAAGCACATTTAGATGAATCCAAATACTACATGAGATGCAATGTTACGTGTAGTCAAGAGAAAGGAGACCTGAAACGAGAGAGAAACGAGACTCAGTCCATCCACCACGAGCTCGGAGATGCGGCGGAATCACCGGAATGCTAAGAAAGATTCTATCCGGTTTCGCAGGAGAGAGAACTCCGTGGTGGAGAACTGAAGCTAAGCTCATTAGCGCGTTTCGTAAAATACAAAAAAAACTATACGTGTGTCCATTATTAATCGGTGAAAACCGTTGAAACGATGTCGTTTTGAACATTCTGCTGTCGGATCTTTTGGATACGATCCGTCACGGTCAGAAAATAACAATATTACCCCTTCGGTTGAGTGATTGGTTTTTACACCGCGTCGGTCCAGTTTTGGTTTTTGTTTTGATTCAATGATTTTTATATTTTTTAATAAGTAACTTTAGTTTGTTTCTAATCATAAATTTTTTAATAATGTAAGAAATTATGTAGAGTATTTTGAATACGTAAGGCCAGCTAATTAATACTACTGCTGTTTTATTTTAGTGTCATTTTAAAATTTTAAACACATATTAAAAAATATTTAGTTTTCTATATTTTTAAAATAAAAATATTATTATCTATAAATTTAATTACTTACAACTAATAAATATATATATATAGATATATAAGTTCTAAAATTTTACTTTAGAATCAAAAAAATAATATTTATTTTAAAATAAAATTTTTATTTTACAATAACATATAAATCAAAACGGAAATAGTATAAAACGGTATGATGTTCATAACGTTAGTTTCCAGTAAAGTGCATTTTATATAATGTGATTTTTTTAAGTTATAAAATATTAAGTTTACTCGAAAGCCTAAACTAGGATACATCTGTCGCAGTCCTGCCCAAGTAAATCTATTTTATTATTCAGTTTTTTTTTTTTTGACAACTGAAACCAAACAAACACAACTGGAAATGAGCTTTAAAAAATAACTGAAAAAATATGGAAAGAAAATAAAATCAAAAGGATTTTATTACACAAGGACTTTGGTTGGTTTCGGCAACTCCTTGTTAGTTAAAAAAAAAAGAACGAAACCAAACCCTAATCTCTATTGACATTTTAGATTTCCAGAGGATTCGAAACGCACCTTCCTCTTGTTCCTCATCCTCATCGCCTCATGCTCTCCGGATCTGCATCTCCGTCATCGTCCCCGATCAATACCAACAAGGTTCTCTCTCGTGGTCACTGATCTATTCTACGATTTAGATTATTCTTCACATCGCATGTCCTTTGATTCCCTCGAATTTTCGTCCATAGGTTTCTCAAGCATGATTGTTTTTAATCTTTTATGGATTTGATTGTTCTTTGCGATGGATCTATGCGTTTGTGATATTCTGTGTTAAGTTATGTCTCTTCTTCCTCAACCACGCGTTAGTGGTCGGGAGGTATTCCAATGTAGCTATACGAACTGAGTTCGAATCTGCCTACACTCAGATATTTTTAATGCGTAGCCACTGGTAATTTAACATTCTCTCGTCGGAGAGCGGTTTTCCGTTTTTTTTCTTTTTATAGTTTTTGAGGCCGTGTGTAGACGATTTAGTAAAGATTTTAATATTTTTTTATAAATTTAGGGGTCTATATCTATGTAATAGGCGAAAGGCGAATGTTTCACTTGGCTTTGTCTAGGACGGTGCATCAACAACCATTGATCTTTGATGTTAAACGAGAAGAAGAGTGCTATATATTGACTATTCTTGTTTTTTTTTTGTTTTTGTGTGAAGATGTCTACCGTAGCCAAGACTAAATCAAGAGACAAGAAGGTTGTGAATGATTCACACAAGACACCTACTAAAGCCTCCTCCTCCTCAGGAGGATCCATAGGTGGTGCTTACAATCCTCTCTTAGGCACCGTTGAGTCTTCATCTCTTCACACCAACGGCCGTTTCAGGAGCATTGATGAGTCGGATTCCACCGGAGCCGACTGTGATTCTGTCTCTAATAACGGTAGCTGGTCTGGTGACTCGGAAGACCACAAGGAGAAAGCAGCACCTCCTACTACAGCTACCGCGAAGCAAGAAGCCATTATTGGAGCTGACAATGACAAGAGGGAGAAGATGAGGCTGAAGAATGAGAGAAAGCACCAGCGTCAGAAGGAGAAGCGAGCTCAGGAGTTGCATGAGCGGTGCTGTCAGTTTCTGATGTCGAGGAAGCTTGAGGTGCTTGCTCAGCAGATTATAGCTATGGGGATTACTCATGAGAGGGCGACTTACGCGCTTATGTTGAATGAAGGGAAGCTACAGGAGTCTCTTAACTGGCTGCTTGACGAGAGTGGGACAAATGTAGAAGATAAGAAGCTAGATCCTAGTTCTGGGAACTTGAAGCTTGATATATCTCAAGAGCTAGGTAGAATCTTGGAGTTGGAAACGAAGTATAAGTGCACCAAGCAGGATGTAGAGAGAGCTGTGGTTACAGCGGAAGGGGATATTGAGAGAGCAGAGGAATCATTAAGAAGACAGAAGCAAGACCAAGCTACTGCTTCTATAAAAGTAGATGTTGTTAGTGATAGCAAAGTTCCTTCTCCTTCTGTGCATGTAGCGCAGTTGCAGCCTAACTCAGGTATGTATCCTGCAGGTGGCGAAGAAGATAGAAAGAATCTCGGTTATAGTAGGGGAGAATCCGGAAACCAAAGTGGTAATCCAATGGATAAAATTAACATGAAGTTGCAGCTGATGAAAATGCAACAGAATGCTGCCATGGAGGAGAAGAAACGCATGTCAAATCAACAGACACCAGCGCCACGGCCGACAGAGTCTGCTCTAGGTGATCAATTCAAGAAACTACAGCAGCAAGAAATGATGGAACCAGTAGTGGTGATGCAACAGCAACAACGCTCTCAATCTGCTAACACAAATGTGTTACCTGTCTCTACTATGAATCCATCCTTCACCGCAGCAGCAGCAATAGCAGGAGGCAACGGTTGGTACCCTGCAAATAGTCAATCTAACGGATACTTACCCACAAGAACTCTGCCTCCTAGTGATCTGAACGCGAACCTGATGTACCAGCAACTTCAATATCAAAGCCAAGTGAGCAACGGAAACATAATGGTAGGGGGTTCTGCACCGCATACTGTGGCTCCAGCTGCTTCCCTTGGACTCTTCTCCGGGTATGGATCAGCGTCCTCATCAGGGATAGACTGGACCGCTGATGGGTCAGTAGGGAAATATGATTACAACAAAATTGATTGGAGTTTAGACAGAGGCTTAGCTTGTCCGAGACAAGACGAACAACAACAGTATGTTGCTGCGGCATCCCCGTATGAAGCAGACATGAATGGAAGGACAAGAATGAATGGGATGGGCATGGCTATGGGAGTGCAGGAAGCTGCTCTAGTTGGGAATGGTGGGAGGGAATGGACATCACCTTTTGAGGGTAAAGATCTGTTTGGTTTGTCTAGACAGTATGTGCCTCCTTCACTTTGAAGGTGTATGTTGCTTCTTGAATAATAAAAAAAAATGCAATGGGAGAGAGAGAGATAATGGATGAATGGTATGAGTTTGTGGTTACTAGTTTTTATCAAGTGTTTTCTTACTTGTTTGCTCAAAATGGATCTTTCAAATTTCATAATATTTTATCCCCCAACATATCTTAACATAAAATGGTGATCATAAAAAACTTACACCATTGACTTGTGAGTATGCTCTAGTATGTAAAGGGTAAGAAAAAACACACGTTTCTAGAAACGAGTCATAAGCGAGTCACCATCCTCGGATGTCTTCTAAACTAAAGGTCCACGAACCACCTAACCTCTGTTACTTGTTCTTATTCTTTTCTCTGGTGTAACCGTGTTTGAACAATGCAACAGAGTTTTAGTTTATATGGGCCTTGGATGATTGGCTGACAAAAGAAAAAGGGTTTATATGGACCTTTACTTGGAGTTTTCACATGATCAAATCACCAATTAGAGTTTGCATAGTATTTTCCTCTGTTCACCAATTAGATAAACATTTTTATATTATTAAAAAGAAAATAATAATAATAAATAATAATTGTAAATTATAAGTTCCAACAAAGATTTTTTATTAAATTTTATTATTAATAAATTGCTTAAAAAGGACTTAAACAAAATAAGATGAAAAGTGTAACTATAATTAGTGAGAATCCCATTGTCAAATATTGGAAGATTTTTTTTGTTACTTTTCAATCTTTTGAAATTGTTGGACTAACATATATCAAAAAACTTTATCAGATTGTTACCATTTAATATTTGATAAAGTGAACTTAATTTAGCAGTTATATATTTTTCCATTAGATTATCTCCAAGATATTATTCAGGATTTTACTATATGTAGATTTTCTCTTATTAACATTTAATTTCTTTAATATATTTATTCTCAATATATATAAATATGATTTAAATAGTTAAAGATGACATTAAATAACTTTTTTTTATTCAGTAAATAACTTTTAATTGAATTAAGTTATTTTGGTAATACTCTGCTACTATATAAATGATGATCTTCTCTTTGAAGTCTCACACTTTTTAAGATCGATCAATATTCAGTATCCTAGTAACTAAACTGAAGGAAGAAAAGAAATCTAATATGGCCAAGGCAGCTTCTTCACTTGTGCTCCTCATCATCTTACTTGTTATCTTTGGTTTAGGTATACATTCATAAAATATATTTAGTTTATTTATTTTTTCCAAAAAGTATTACTTGAATTTTAACTCACTTCTTTGGTCCATGGCTTAAGTATCATAACTTTTTAATTCATTGTAATACTAGCCTTAGGTATAACACTATCCTTTCTAGTTTACTCATAATCTGTTCACGTAACACTACTATGATTTTTTATTTAAAATTGTTCTTTCCATCGGCACATATATCATATATATGGTAGTTTAGTGTATTAATATCTTTTAAATTTGAATGATTTTGTTATATAATACCTAAAAGGGGTCTTGTTTTATATAGTTGAGCAGAACATGGGTTGTGACGCGACTTTTTGGCCTTGTGGCGATCACTGCAGATCAAAATGTAAAGCTACCTTTGGACCAAACACAACAGCGCATTGTCAGAGACAGACTAATCAATGTATTTGTTCATTTCCTTGTCCTGCTGATAAGACTCATATTTGACTTTTAAGTATTTTGATGTATTAAAAAGAAACATGCGAACAGAAATCATGTCTTTACTAATAATATTTTAATAACATTTTCATTTAAATAGCGGATGTCAATAAAATTTTATAGAACAAAGCTAGCAGTATGTAACATAAAAGGTGATCATAAAAAAACTTATACCATTGACTTGTGAGTATCCTCTAGTATGTAAGGGTAAAAAAAACACACACACATGTTCTTGATTTCACAGCTTCTCTGTTGCAAACATACAGTGTTACACTGCCACCATTCATGTTAGAACTGACCATATGTGCTCTCTTTCTTGAGATCTCGAGAAACAAGTCTTTCAGCTTCTGATAATATATCCACATATACAACAATTTATATATATGTATTATAGTTTTTATTCTCTAAACTATACATAATATCTCTTTTCAAAAGAAAAACTATACATAATATATTTTTTGAAAAGGAAAAGAGGTTTGGAACCACCACTTCCTCCCAGGGGGATGTTAAATCTCTGGTGGTCATCGGGGTTCGAACTGCGGATTCACCGTATTAGGGTTGTCCTTCAAGTGCCTCTAGCCCACCACCGCGTGGTTCTATACATAATATATCTTCATGTTTTTAACGTGAATTCTTTACATGGTATACCTTCCCCATGTTTACATATATGTATAGTTTTTGTTTTGAAACTAAATACATGTATAGTTTGTTACACGAAGAATTATATGAGTAATATTCACGTTAAAACTATTAACTATTTTGTACACATATTATGTATAGCAACAATTATAACATGAGTCACTGAGTTCTGTATGGTATAATTATACAGTAAGTTCCATATGGTATAATTATATATTGTACAAATTCTTCATGATTTATGAACCACCATGGAAGATGTAGTCCACTTTTTATAAAATTTCCAATATGAATTAATTTTTATAAGAAAAAATGGTGTATAAATGAATTAGTTTTGCATATGTTGTATGTAGTTAATTATTATATTAATAATATGTAACCGAGATTTGACTAGTGCTAAAAATAAACAAATAAACAAATAAGAAAACAAAAGAGAACAGAACATATTAAAAGTGACTAGCTAAAAAGATTGAAACAAAATAAGAAATATGAAAAGAGTAAATATAATTAGTGAGATTCCCATTGAAATAAAGAGGGGTATATTACATTGTCAGATACTAGAAGATTTTTTTTTGTTACTTTTCAATCTTTTGAAATTGGTGGACTAACATATATCCAAAACTTTTTCACATTGTTACCATTTAATGTTTGATAAAGTGAACTTAATTTATCAATTATATATTTTTCCATTAGAGTATCTCCAAGATACCATTCCAGACATTATATGTAGATTTTCTTTTGTTAACATTTAATTTTTTTAATATAATGATCCTCAATATATATAAATACAATTTGAGTAGTTAAAGATGACAATAAATAAATTTTAATTGAATTAAATTATTTTGGTAAAACTCTGCTATTATATAAATGATGATCTTCTCTTTGAAGCCTCCCAATTTTTAGGATCGATTAATATTCAATATACTAGTAACTAAACTGAAAGAGGAAAAAAGAACTGAAAGAGGAAAGAAATATAATATGGCTAAAGCAGCTTCATCACTTGTGTTCCCCATCATCTTCCTTGTTATTTTTGGTTTAGGTATACGTTAATCTTATGTCTTATTCATAAAATATATTCAGTCTATTTATTTTTTCCAAAACGTACTACTTGAATTTTAACTCAATTCTTTGGTCCAGGGCTTAAGTATCATAAACTTGTAATTCATTGTAATATTAGCCTTAGGTATAACATTTTTAACACTCCTTAAGTGTATAACATTATCCCTTCTAGTTTACACATAATCTGATCACGTAACACTACTATAATTTTAATCTTTTTTTTGCTCTTTCCATCGGCAAATATATCACATATATTGTAGTTTATGTGCACAAAAAGTTAATTATTATCTTTTAAATTTTATAATTTTGTTATGTAAATACCAAAAAAAATGGTCTTCTTTGATATAGTTGAGCAGAACATGGGCGCCACTTGTGTAGCGGCTGTTTGGGAATGCGATGATCAGTGCAGTTCAAAATGCAAAGCTAACTTTGGACCAAAAACAACAGGGCATTGTGAGAAAGAGACTAATCTATGTGTTTGTACCTTTCCTTGTCCGGCTGATAAGACTCATATTTGACTTTAAGAATATTTCGATATATTGAAAAAATATGCAAACAGAAACCCTGTCTCTACTAATAATATTTTAATAACATTCTAAATTAAATCGTGGATGTCAAAAAAATTTTATAGAACAAAACTAGCAGTAGTAACTATGTGTATAATCGGTAACTAGGTGTTTTCATGCACCATGTGCAGGATAATTTTTTAATTTAAATTATATTTTCAAAATAAAATTTGGTTAATATTTTAATTTTGTTATTTTATATCAATATTTCAATATAATTTTCATTTAATTAAACATGAAATTAATATAAAATAATAATTTAATTTATTCAAATTATATTGAAAAATATATTATATATATGTATATATTTAAAACTGTAATCTTAAATAGATTTTCATTTATTTCTTTGGATTAAGATATATTAATAAACTTGTTAAAAATTAGGAAAATAATATAAAATGTAAAATTATCAGAAGATAAAAGGTAAAATTAAATAGAATTTTAAAACTCGTATATATAAAAAATGGTATTAATAAAAAAATATTTTTTAAAATATATAAAATTTTATTTAGTAATAAACATTGTAGAATTATAAAAATAGAAAAAATAATATTTCAAAATTTGAAAATAATATTATATTATCTAATGTTATATTTAATATATATTATATTAATGATGATATATTAGTTATTACCATATTTAAAAAAATAATTTAATGATGATGTATAAGTTATTACCATATTTAAAAAAATTTACCAAAATTAAAAATAAATATTAACTGTAATGGTCCATGTCATATTTTACCTTAAGCCATGTCATATTTTAGGTGTGTTATGTCATCATTTTTTTATGAAATTGAATGTGGTGATGACACATATCAAAATCACTTCACAAATAATGTCTAGACTAGACTAGAAGACTAGATGGAATAATTAAAGTGGAGTAAATGGGTGGTGAAGAATAAAATAAATAAAATAATATTAAAAATAAAAATGGAAATCAGCGTTAAAGAGTTTACTCTTTCAAAATCATGAGAGAAAAAGCAGTGTTCTAAATGGAACACTATATATGGAAGTAATTAAAGCGTATGAGTAAAAGGATTTTTCAAATCGATTTTTTAAAAAACTAGAGTCGGAATATTTGTTTAAAACAATTACCCGTCCAAGGTAATAAGCTTCTTGAAATTACCCATATTTTTTTCTTATAAATCACCCATTTGTGCAACTTTCGGTCTTTTCAGGTAACCCGGTCTCTTTGTAATAATGTTTTGATTTAACTGCATTTGTTTGTTCACTTCTTATTTGCAATGTTCTTTGTATTCTCATCTTAGTAGCTTGTCTCTGCTACTCCCACGACAGCTTTCAATTATCTTATCTCTTGCTTTGCAAAATTCATTTTTTTTCCAAAGTGTCCACTTCTGCTGATGATGATGATAAGTCTCTTGTGTTTGTTCTTTCTTCCTTGAGCTATCTAACAAATTTCTCTAAGAATATAGAGTTTTTTAGCTTAGACTCAGTCTCAAAATCACAACTTTCTTATGTATAGAACCATAAATAATAGACATCTTACCCACATTACAAATGTGATCGTGTGTAGAAGCCAACTTCAACCTCTCCCCAGTTCTCTGTCCAAGAGTAAATAAAAAGGTCAAATTTTTCAAAACTAAATAAAAAACTTCGCCATATACAATACAGATTAACGAAAGCATGTTATTGAGATTTAAATGTATATAGTTATGGAGAAAAAGAAGATAAGACAGAGGTAAATCAACTCCCTGCATATGGTCATATGTAAAAGCATGTAAACGAAACACCAAGTACAGAGTTGCATTTCAAAGTTGATTGTTTGCGGTATGTTGTAGTAACTTCACTTTTCCAAGTCATCCATCAGTATCTGTATTCCATGCAATGAGAAAGTATAAACACATGTTGTAGATATTGTTTCACTTCTATATATAGATGATAAAGCACCCAATGTTTGCAGAAGAATATGACTGGCAGTTGCTCTGTTCATCAAAAACATTTTATAATTATTCTACTTAAGACCAGATCACAAAGACAGTGTTGTACTTTATATAGCACGTTTATTAAAAGTAGTTGTGTTTCAAACATAGATCGAAGCAAGTGAGAATGGAAGAGAGGAGAAACCAAAAGGTATGGAGACAACTCCATTTTTCCGACGTCTTCACTCTCACTTCTTCCACCAATCATTACCACCGATTCACCTCCTAAACTTCCTGCATAAATTGAGCTTCTGGTCATCGGAAGCTGTATAATTTCAAGATCAACTTCCCATTTTTTGTATCGTCGTCAGTGCCTGTAACTCGCTGTTTGTGAAACACCATAATCTAGAGGAGCCTCAAATGTTTCCGGTGATGCGTCTTGTACGGCTATTATCCAAGTACGGCCATATGTTTTCGATTCTTGACCAGGTGTCTATAGCCGGATCATAAACTTAACCTCCTTTGAGACTCTATTCTGTAATCGCTTAAAACGCAGAATCCTAGCTTCGTGTCCATGGCAAGTCCTTGTCATTCGTCTCATTCTTCCGCCATCGGAGGAATCGAATTTCTCCACCTCCGGTGACGTATAATTTCGTATAACTGACGGAAGCGCATGCGAAGAAAGAACGTGATTGCTTCATCGGTGCTCCTCATCTCCACCTTTTTCCGCTTCCTTCTCCATTGATCAAGAACGTAAACATAATAATAACTTAAGACGTTCGCCCTTCAATTTTGTAACGATGATTTCTAAAGAACTTATGGTACACAGACCTTCTCTATATATACAGTGAGGCCTTAGAAATTACATTGACCACGGAGTAGAGGGGATCATTTAATGAAGTAAATAACGATGACCGTTACAGCTTTGTCTGAAATCGTGAATGGGAATGTCAGGTGTTTCTCAGCACCGTAACTGTCTAGAGTCAAACCAGTACCGATTAGGTTAAGATGTTTCCTTAGTGATGGGCCCATTTTGGTTGGTGTATACTTAATGAGCCAAATCGTGGCCTTTAATTGAACACAATCCATCAAAAACCAACAATGTCCAGTCCGTTAAACAACACAGAAGCAAAGGAATTATAAAGAAAATGAATTGGCAGATGTGTCATCTTCTCCTTACCTTATTTAATGACGTGGCAGTCTAAGAAGTGATAAAAAGTCTACTTTATATATAAAAATTAATTTAGCGCTCAACTTTTTTCCCTTAAACAATAATCTTCTATAAAATGCATAGTCACTGCCTAGCAATTTTTAAAACATTCGGTAACTTGTTTCCCTTTTGTCGAATAGTAACCAGGGTAAGACTATTAAAAAATATTAAATCTTATGTTTTACTTGATTGATAGAATTTCAACTGAAAGTGAAGTAAATGTTTTTCAGCCATAAATATTATCGCTATTTATATTATTCAGTCACACCCTATATAGTTCCAGAGAATCGACCTTCTCAATTTTTCTTCTTGCGGCACCATCGGAGCTATGAAAACAACTTCAACAACTCAAGATTGGGGAGATCTCTAACCGAGAAGTTTAAGAAAGATCACAGATTGTGCTTAGTAGTCAAGGAGCCTTAACCCCCAAATACCAGAATCCTTCAAGAATCAAAAGTACTTTGCCTAAGTCGAAGGTCAAGAAAAGGCTCCATAGTTCATGTGCTTTTAGAGTCAGCCAACTTGACGGTGGCGTAACGAGAAGGGGTCGCAAGCGAGTTAACATATATTAATATGTTCTACAACTCGTGTTTACTATAAGGTCCCCGAACTACCTAACCTATAGACTACTCAGGTATGTCTACAATCTTGGACACGTTGTAATCTCTTGCCTCCATCTCACTAGTAATCTGAGACTATCTAATCTCAGATTCCTAGTGAGATGGAGGCTTTGGCTGCTACTTACCATGTCTTTAGAAAGTTGCTCGTCCTTGCTTCAGGTAAGAAAATAAGTTATTCTGAATAACAATATTTTTCTTATGCTTTAGAAATGTTGCTCAACATTCTCTAATGTTTTTTTTGTTATTGTTTCAATTAGATCTTGTGTTTCCTTTGTTTGACGGTTCTACTAAAACAAATGATAAAGTAATGTTTAAATATGTCAAATAAGTAATAACATAGAATTAAACGATTTTTTTAAAAAAAAAATACAACTTCAAAATATATAAAAATACGAACTGAATGGCAGTTAACCATATAACCATTGCAAAGTCACAATATTGAGTGACAAAAGAATTGTTCAAATCTGAAACAAAGGCAAGTAATAATATTAATAAAGAAAATGTTGATAATACCGAATAACAAAATTGATGACAGGAGACCAATATCCAATGAGATCAAAGATATGAGCAATTTTATTTAAGAAAAGCAAAATGGTATATTAATGAGAAATAAACAAATAATAAAAATAAAGAGAACAAACCATATCAAAAATTGACTAAAAACACTTAAACAAAATAAGTAAAGATGAAAAGAGTAAATATAATTAGTGAGATTCCCATTGAAATAAAGAGGGGGTATATTACATTATCAATACTGGACAATTTCTTTGTTACGTTTCAATCTTTTTGAAATTGGTGGAGTATCTCCAATATTCTATTCAAGATTATTATTATTATATGTAGAATTTCTTTTATTAACATTTAATTTCTTTAATATATTTTCCTTAATAGATATAAATATAATCTAAGTATTCAAAGATGATATTGAATAATTTTCAATTAAATTAAGTTCTTTTGGTAAAAAGCTCTGCTATTATATAAATGATGATCAATTATTTGAAGCCTCTCAATTTTGAAGCATCGATCAATATTCAGTATACTAATAACTAAACTGAAGGAAGAAAAAAATAATCTAATATGGCTAAGGCAGCTTCTTCACTTGTGTTCCCCATCATCTTCCTTGTTATTTTTGGTTTAGGTATACATTAATCTTATGTTTTACTCATAAAATATATATTCGTTTTTTTATTCTAAAAAGTAATAATTTGGGTATATAAATGGTCTTGTTTGATATTTGAGCAGAATATGGGCAGTTGTGTAGCGGCTTTTTTATGTTTGTGGTGATCACTGCAGAGAAAAATGCACCAATAATTTTGGACCACTTGCAACAGGGTATTGTGAGAAACTGACTAATCAATGTCTTTGTACCTATCCTTGCCCGGTTGTTAAAACTCATATTTAAATTTAAAGGTATTCCAAAAAAATATATGCACACAGAAATTCTGTCTTGAATAATAATATTTTAAAGGTATCAAAAAAAAATCTTCAATTAAATCGCAGATGTCAATAAAATTTATAGAACAAAGCTAGTAGTAGTAACTATATAGCTCGGGAGAATCTACTTTCTCTTTGCTCTCTTCTAAATGTACCACTTCATCTCAAATTCAAATCCAATTTTCCAGTTTATGTACTCAAAAACTTAATCTCAGCTTCAACATCGTGACACCATATAAGAGGAATTTGAGGTTGTATAGGCTTGAAAATATTGACTTAACGATGGACGCTAAAGACGGATAAATAGTCCTTTTTCTTTCTTTCATTTGACCTAATTACCAATTTGATTTTGTATATAGTAGTATTAAATTAGACATGACTACACATGCTCAGTTGAAAATTAATGGAATGATTAAGGAGTATTTAAACAGCTATTTAGTAAATTGATCAAACGGAAATTAATGGAGACAGGTTGTTTGCCTGGTCAAACAAATGTATATATTATTTTAAAAAAAGACTACTTGTTAGTTTTTTAGTAATATTTAATTTATTAAAGTCTCTTTAACACGTTCGAAGAATATCTGTTTTTTATTAATTAATTTGCGGGTATCCCAAATATATAGAATATTTCAAAGTAATTTCCAAGAAGTACAACATACAAATAGATCATTTACCGGATATTTAAATAGGTCATAGGTAACATATTCGTATACGTGTGGCCATATGTGAAGTCAGTAATTTACACTATAGTAGATCGATTCATGGTCTAGATGAACAGAGTAACTCATTTTTTCTAGTGGAAACCATTAGAACATCACAATGTAATTAACTCTCTTTTCTTTTTTTTCGCTGGAGATAAGAATAATTTTTTTTGGTAGTTATAATGTTTTTACTACGATTTTGGATGTTTTTTTTTAATTTTATTTTTAAGATTCAATATCCTCAATTTCATATTTTAACACTACACACCATCTTATATTGTTTTCATCTCATCATTTAACACACATTTAACTTTTACCCACTACATTAATGGTTTTGTTTAGTAAATTCCAACATCCTATTTTCTTAATTAATAATTATTTTTTATATATCAAAATTAAATAAATACAATCTCTATTTATAGATACTTTAAAATGATAAATAAAATTAAAATAAATTATTTAAAATATAATGAAATTATTAGTTTTAAATAACTAAGAAAATATAAAAATATTAAAAATAAATAAAAAGTAACATGTGATATTGGTGATCTCCACTTTCTTCTTATTCAACATGTTAAATTTTTTCGACATCAAACATTTACATTATAGATAGTCCCCACCCACCTTAATGTTGGACATACAATTCAGGATAAAGTGGTTCATTGGTTACCTTCTTCTAACGAACTGATCTAAACATGTGTGTAAAATTTAGAGGAAACATAGAATCACCAATTATGGAACTTTCTTTTTTCCAGTTACGGAACTTCAACCACCGTGCTCTTTTAGTTTTACCCCTATAGGCCACATCCCAGGGTTCGTTTGGAACTACTTTTTTTTTGTCCCCAGTTTTAACGACTTTGGAAAATTAGTTTTTTTACATTTGAACTGATTAGTTGGCGGAGGGAAGACTACAATTAGTCAAATTAATGACCTCTTAGCGCCCAATAGAAGATATAATATTAGACATGCCATACACACACCTTAATAATTTTAGTGGAATGATTAAAATCAACAGCTCAACAACGTCATGGAAAATGATGATTGATAGAGAGATAGAGGAGTGGGTCTGAAACGTTTATTTATTAAGCTTGAAAAGTATTTGAGATCTCTCGCTCTCATTCTTTGGACCCGTCATTAGAGGTAATTAACTACTCCTTAATTTAAGTGTTTTTGTTCATGAAAGTCTTTCATCTTTCCATCTTTTTTTTAAAAAAAATTATATAATTAGCTTTTTGTTTTTGTTGGCTTCTGGGTTTAAGCCTTTTTCTCAGACAAACCTTTCCCCACTGCTATTAATCATTTGTTCTGCTTCTTTGTCTATGCCTATTATTATCTGTAGGAGGACTTTCTTATTACCACATGTTTGAATTTTTCTGTTTAAATTTGGTCCTGTTTTGTACTACTATCTCCTAAGATCTCTCAGTTTATCTTTTATTGCTCTTTTCAGGTTCTTCTTCTCAAGAATGAACTGATTGATATAGTCACTCTCAGAAGAAGAAGAAGAAGATTCTTTGTACCTCACTACTGGTAACCTCTAGCCACCCCCTTTTTAACTCTACTAGGGAAGTACAGATTATTTATATGTTTCTGGGAAAGTTTAGATCTCTCTTACATATTTAGTAGGGATTAATGATCGGTTTCTCTAGATATTCTTCTTGTGTAAATCAATAGAATTTGTTGCACATTCTTTGCTTAAAGAACTTAGTGTTCATATTCCATATTTATCCTCAAAAAACTAAGAGCAAGAGCCAGAGTTTTTAAAACCCTTTGTCCATAAGTTCTTTTTGTTTCACAAGTTGAGCTCAGAACTGTTGCTTTGTTACCTCCATAGTCTTCTTACTCTTGTTTTTGGGGGTGATTTTTTAGAGGCATGGATGCTAGTAGCATTGGGATGGCAGAGCCAAGGAGTAGCAATGGAGGTAGAGATGTTGTTATCAATGTTTCAGGTGAGGTTTCTTCAAAGATGGCTTCACCAGAATCTGAGAAAGCAATGCCCATCAACAAAAGCTCTTCTCCTGAAGTCTCTAAGCTTGTTGGTAGTCCAAACAAGCCTCCTAGACCACCAAATCCTAGCTATGAGGGTTTAACTCAGAGGAAGTCTTTTTCACAGTCGGTTTACTCCAAATCCAAGTCCCGGTTTGTTGAACCATCTATTCCTGTAGACGCAAGTATATTAGAGGAGGAAGTTAAGGAACAACTTGGTGCTAATTTCTCTTTTAGTAGAGCTTCTCCAAACAACAGATCAACAAGGAGTGTCGGGTCAACAACACCTCTAACTCCAAGTAAAGCTGTTGAGGTTGAGAAAGATGAAGATGAAGAGATCTACAAAAAGGTGAAGCTGAGCAAAGAGATGCGCAGAAAGATAGGTGCATTGGCTTTGATAGAGCTAGCTTTCTTTGTGGTTATCTTGAGTTCTTTGATTGCTAGTTTAACCATTGATGACGTGAAACGTCATAACATATGGGGGCTACAAGTATGGAAATGGTGTGTGCTTGTGATGGTTATCTTCAGTGGAATGTTAGTAACCAATTGGTTCATGCGTGTGGTTGTGTTCCTCATAGAAACAAACTTTCTTTTAAGGAGAAAAGTGTTATACTTTGTGCATGGCTTGAAGAAGAGTGTTCAAGTCTTCATATGGCTTAGCTTGATTCTTGTTGCTTGGGTGTTTCTGTTCAACCGCGATGTGCATCGATCTCATACAGCCACAAAGATCCTCAACGCTATAACCAGGACGCTTATCACACTTCTCACAGGATCATTCCTTTGGCTGGTGAAAACACTCTTGTTAAAGATCCTAGCAGCGAGTTTCAACGTGGTTAACTTCTTCGATAGGATTCAAGATTCTGTTTTCCACCAGTATGTTCTGCAGACTCTCTCTGGTCCTCCACTTATCGAAGAGGCGGAGAGGGGCGGGCGCGAGCCAAGAACAGGCCAGTTGAGTTTCGCGAGCGTGGTGAAAAAGGGAGAGGTTAAAGAGAAGAAAGTGATTGATATGGGGAAAGTTCACAAGATGAAGCGAGGGAAAGTTTCAGCGTGGTCAATGAAGGTTTTGGTGGAAGCTGTTAGAACTTCAGGTCTGTCTACAATCTCTGACACGTTGGATGAACAAGCACATGGAGATGGGAAAGAGCAAGCTGATAGAGGAGAGATTACTAGTGAGATGGAGGCTTTGGCTGCTGCTTACCATGTCTTTAGAAATGTTGCTCAGCCTTGCTTCAGGTATGAATAACACCATTATATGATTTATAAATGTTGCTCAACATTCTCTAATGGTTTTGTGTTATTGTTTCAGTTACATAGAGGAAGAAGATTTGCTTAGGTTCATGATTAAAGAAGAGGTTGATCTTGTGTTTCCTTTGTTTGACGGCGCTGCTGAGACCGGGAGAATCACCAGAAAATCTTTCACAGAATGGGTGGTAAGTCTCTTCAAAACACTTACATCCTCTTTATTCTTATAGTCCGTGTTGTAAATGGGTGTGACCAGAATAGACCTGTGGTCAGTCCACCCATTTGACAGCCCTACTTAGAGATTAGTTATAACCACTTGTGTTTCTTAACCACTTGTGTGTGTTCTGTGTTGCTACTTGATCAGGTCAAGGTGTACAAAAGCAGGAAAGCTCTAGCGCATTCGTTAAACGACACGAAAACAGCGGTCAAGCAGTTAAATAAACTTGTGACAGCGATCTTGATCGTGATTACTATAGTCATTTGGCTGCTGCTTCTAGAAGTAGCAACCACTAAGGTGTTGCTGTTCTTCTCCACCCAACTAGTGGCTCTGGCTTTTATAGTCGGAAACACTTGCAAGAATCTCTTTGAATCCATTGTGTTTGTCTTCATTATGCATCCTTATGATGTAGGTGATCGTTGCGTTGTCGACGGTGTCCCGGTAAAACTCACCACTAAAGATACATTTCATTGGTCATGTTCATTTGAGTATTGCAGGTTGTTGTTCGTTTTGTTGTCGCTCAACTGATTATCCAACTAGTCGTAGGTCACGGTTTCAAATTGCAGAAGAAAATTGTTACAAAAAATATTAAAAAAATTGCTACATGCGATCTGCGAGAACAAAACGAACAACAACCCGCGACATGCAAACGAGCATGGCCGTACTATATATCTTTGTACTACATTTCACATTCTTATGGTTGTTTTCAGATGCTGGTTGAAGAAATGAACTTGTTATCGACGGTGTTCTTGAAGCTTGACAACGAGAAAGTGTATTATCCAAACTCTGTTTTGGCCACTAAACCGATAAGCAACTACTTCAGAAGTCCAGATATGGGAGAAGGAGTTGAGTTCTCTATCGCATTTTCAACACCCCTCTCAAAGATTGCACATCTCAAAGAAAGAATCGCTGAGTAAGTATCACCCTTCACTCATATGAAACTGTTCTTGATCAAATCTTGAAAGAGTTCTTGATTTGGTTTGCTGTGTGGAATCAATTCACAGGTACTTGGAGCAGAATCCTCAGCATTGGTCACCGACACACACGGTGGTGGTTAAGGAGATAGAGAACATGAACAAGCTGAAGATGGCTCTATACACCAACCACACTATCACGTTTCAGGAATACAGAGAGAGGAATATTAGAAGAACTGAACTGTCTTTGGCGATTAAGAAAATGTTGGAGGATCTTCACATTGATTATAATCTCCTTCCTCAACAAGTCCATCTCACCAAGCTCGACAAAAATTGAGAAAAAACGGTTTGGTTTTTTACTAAACCCGGTTATTTAAGATATTATTATCAAATGTTGTTGGTGTTGTTTTATCTACACTTGTAGATTCGAAGATGAAATCAACATTTCAAGTTCTAATGAATTGGAAGTTGTTACAAATATATTTCAACGTTTATATTTGGCATCAAATTCACAAATCTTTTTAACTTACTATAGTCTGATTTCTAACCAATACTTTTGACATCACTCATCAAAGACTTGTTATGATTACTAGTGAAAATATTATTCGTATAAAACACTGATTTTAGACGGAATAGAAGATAGCAATTATGAAGAAAGCTTAGCTTGGTAATGACAATATGCTCGAAAGTCAAATTTGATGACATTAAAATCGAAAGATCTCCAACTAATGATAGTAGTAATTAAGAACTTATTTTGATTAATTTCGCTATATATGGTTTTGTTAAAATTTCACCACATATATTTCACCATATATATTTAAACATTAATTTGAATATTTTTAGCAAACAAACGTTGATGTGAAGTCGGCATGTGGTTGTGTGATTCCTCAGAATCTATTGACAAGCTCATCCATCTGTCTATTGATGTGAAGTCGGCATGTGGTTGTGTGATTCCACGCTTAGCTTGGCGACACGAGTTAAAACAGCCACGTTTGATATACTCAGAAGTATATACGTCCCTCTTTGGTGCAATCTTTGGAGTTACTCCAAATGTTTCAAGCAAAGCTCAATATCAAAGTTCATCTCCGACATGAACAAGTACCAAACCAATATTATTATTATGTTGGCATCAATCAAAGCTTGAAGATTGTAGTCCTTTAGCCCTTTCCATCCCAAGAAAGGCTAGCCAAATTTCCTCATGCCAGGGCCATGAGAGATCCTTTTCCACCTTCCTCTGCATTGCAAGAGTGGCAACTTCCATCAAACTCTCCCTTCATGAGAAGGACTCTCTTCTTGGCTGCATAGCCAATGATCATTGTCGATTTCTTTACTGCTTGTTACCTTGTGTGATGGTTCGTTTGGGACCGGAAGGTACAACGATACTCACCCCAGTGAGAATCGAGGTTTCGGAGCGCTCAACGTCACGATATACGGTGACTATTTCTGTTGAAAAATTTGAAGAACGGTGTAATCTCTTTGGAGGTTTCCTCGTACGTGGCACCTTTGATCAATCTTTCGACTTGTTATCAAGTTTATCTAAGCTTGTGTCTCTATCTCTTTATTGCTTTGTATTGAAAGTTTTCATTAGTATTGCACATCGAGTTGTTGATGTTGCTTTTATCTTTGTAACTGGCTAAAGTTAAATGAAATATGTTGTGTCCAAAAAAAAAGAATATATATTTAGATTACACTATTATATGTATATACTTTCTTTGTTTCTTAAAAAATGTTATTTTAATAATTTTTTGTTACACAAAAGTTTTATTATAGAATTTCAACACAAATTATATTTATTTTCATCTCAATATTAATTATAAAATGCATCGAATTTCTAAATAATATTATATATCTCAAATATTATTGGTCAAATAAATGTAATTACTAAGAACGTAAATATATTTCAATTTTTTTAGTATATGTCAAAAATATCAAAATAACACTCTTTATGAAACAGATGGAGAATAATCTTCTTCTTCAAATGATTAATTACGTATTAAGTAATACAGAATAATCATATGGTCATCTTTTGAACTTCATTTCATGCTTGAGGGACGCGTCGCTTTGGTCATAGTCATATAAAAACTATGCAGATCGTGCTAATCACTCTTATAGAACCTCTCTTGTTTCTTTAATGGCACCTATAATAGCTCCTCATTAACCGCTCTATTAAATATATGGTTGTTCGATCAAAAGCTACAAACTCATAATTAATTAATCAGAATACGTATATATAGACCATCGACCCATAGAGGCATTTACCATGCACAACATTTTATTAAAATTACATCATTATTTAAACATTGACGAAGCTAACATTGAGCTTTTAAAAAATTGCATAAAGAAGTTTCAAGAATTTGTATATTTTGAGTTTAATGGTTTCACTAGCAATAATACTTTGTCAATAATTAACAAGAGCAATATCATCCTTACAAGTCACATGTGGTATCAATTCACTATGTGTATGCATCTGTATAGAATTATTAGCGTATCCGTCATCCAATAATCTCAATAGAGCATAATTTACTTTAATTTGTTACGTATTATGTGCAATCATTAGGAGTTAGAGGGAGTATCGTAGTATGCAAGTACATGGCACGATCTTAGTTTAAAAATTTTACTTCGTTAATTATATTTAGTTGTTGATGTGGCAATACGAAATGAGCTTCCTTGGCGGTATTATTTAATCCGCAGCGTAATTGAATAGAAATACACTTTGATATATTCATCAAACATAGTTGTTAATCATAAGGTGATTATCTAGTGGTAGACTAATTTGAGTGCAATCATGTATAAAAAGCACTCTACTACACTTAATTTTGTTGTTACACAGATATAAACTTATTTTACGATCTATTTAAATATTTGAAATAAAAGTTTATCCGTTAACCACACCACTCTTTTAATGATTAGTCTTGACTTTTCAATAGATTTTGATATTCTCAAAACTAAATCATATATATATATATATATTCTTCGAACCATTTCTTGTGTTTAAGTCTGATTAGCTAGTTTGTGAAGATATAAAAAGCAAATATAATATATATATATAATATTCAGTGGCAGCTTAATATTTTCAAAAAAATTATATCCTATGCTCATTTAAAATTTTGTGTCTATTTTATTTATGTACAAAAATTTCAGTGTTTTATATCTAAAATTTTCACTTAAAATTGATGATGCTTTAAACGGTCAGTTACTTTATCTATGTTCCGGACTGGTTTGATAATTTTTCATAGTTTCAATGATAAATCTAAAATAATTTCAATTGTAGTACTTATGTTAATATATATTTGCAAGAGCGACAAGATACAAGTTTTATAGATAACGAGTCATGCATGGATTTGGAGTTTGGAATGTTAAGTTTAATTGTTCGTTTTCTAAACAATCATGTCTTTCAAATTTGAGCAGATAGCAATGTATAGCTATAACTATAAGATTTAGAGTCAAAATCTTTTAATATTGCTAAGCAAAGAAAACATATTAAATGATATTTATCATCAACGATATGATTTTACTTTCATATATTTTATATTAATTCGTAAATAACATATATAAACCAAATTGACATCTAAAGTTTTGATGTTTTTTTCCTATAGCCAGTTCAACTTGGTGCTTTAAAAGCTTATGGCTGATTAGTGTTCTAATATATTTTCTTTACCTTCAATCCAGAGAAAATTTACTTACATAGACACAAGTATTTGTTTTTAAAAAAAAAAGAGACACAAATATTTAAATTCCTTTAGGCTAAGAAATTATAACTTTAAAATTCAAACTTCTTCACACCACCAAAATTTTCGAATCTAAGATATTACATTGATATCAGCAAAATATCGTCTAAAATCACATTACATAATAAAGCTAACATTTGCAGAGCAATATTTTTTTGGTAAAAACAATATTTAAACAAAAAGGAACCAAACTCAATAATAAAGATAAATCAAAAAGACTTGACATGGACAGGGAATGGGCCATGCGTTCGTGCGACCGTGCGTGCGATATATATTTTGTTTATTGTTGAGAGAAGTAATGGAGATGATTGTAATCGAACTTTTGAAGATGATCAAAGTGGAAAAGAGAAGTAAAGCAAAAGCTCTCCACTTTCTCTATTCCCATGGAAGCATCAGTACTTGATGTTCATCCATCTCTACAAATCCTCTCACTTTATTTTAAAACTGCACTTTCTTTATTTTTTTATGCAATTTTATTGAGCTTTAATATGTCCATCACGATCTGCTTCAATCACCCTTTGCTTCTCATTTGGATATCGAATTTCTCGGATACTGCTTCTTTCTTTTCTTTTGATACACAACAAACACTTTCATATATGATTGATTCCATGTTTTATTAACTAACACGCTTTATATATTATACATATATGCGTGTGGTATACTTTACAAACATTTTGTATTTGAAGCTGGTTTTTATCTAACTAAACTATGTATAAAGTTTCCAAATAAATAAAATAAATTAAAGGTAGAAGTTAGTAAAGAGTGGTCGTTTCAATCACTTTGATATTTATATGTAAATTTTGTACTTTTAGTTTCTAAAATAGATTTAGTTATTTAATATTGTTAAACAAAAAAGAAATAGATAGGTATTCACATAGTTATTAATATAACAAAATCTTATATAATCTATACACATATACTAATTAATTAAAAGACATCGTAAGATTATTTTCTTGTATACCATCTCCAAATCTCCCAATTTGAGAGAGAACATTAAAAATGAGAGAAAACTTTATCTAATGGTGTATCATTTTGAAGAAAACAATGAAGATATAAATAGTAGCTTTTCAAGTTCGAGGAGACACTATTAATATTTTAATTTTAAATTTTATATTTACAAATTAATCTTTAATTTTTATATAGTTTTGTTTTATATCTAAAATATTAAAATTTGTGGTTTATACTTTAATGAAACTAATAATAATTTCATTAATACAAATATAAGTTCATATAAATCATTGTATATTCTATAAATTCTATAATAAGTATTTAGTTAAAATTATAGTTGGATAAAAATTAAGTTTATAAAATAAAAAGGACAGTTAAACTCAATAACAAATATTAATAATAGAATATACTTGAAGTGTTCTTTTTGAGAGAAGAATGAGAGAAATTATTGGAGCAAAACTCAAACTTCTTTTGGGTTTACCACATTTTAATGAAAAAATATGAAGAAACCCATTGAAAATGCCCTGCCAAAATACAAAACTACCTGATCTAGAAGATAGATACCATGCATTCTATATTGGTATAATAACTACAGAATGCTAATATTTTTGAGCATTTAGAAAGACCAAAACAAATGTTTATATAGACAATTATTTAAGAGAGTTTCTAACAATACAATAACAGAGATAGACCTACATTATACATGAAACACTTGAATTTGAACCAATGTAGCAACGTGATTCATTTTGAAACACTGACCTGTTGCTATATGCACATCATAATTTTTTAATGGTGACCAAGTATTCTGTAGTTGTGCTATTCTAAATTACCATTTCACGGTAAAAGCCTTATCTATGGGTTTCTTTTTGTAGATGCTAAGATGCCTAAAGAGGTGAAAAATTAGGTTCACATTTAAAAGTGTTTGCATTCATGAAAATTTGAGTTTAAAGCATTTGATTAAAGCATGTGATAGATCCATAGAAAAAGAGAAAGTTGGTAGCTTGGTCTTTTGTTTTCCCTTTGGGATCACCAACTACTTTATCAATGATCATATAATCCTCCACAAATCATTTTGCTTTGCACGTAACGGATCCCTCTCGACAATATCATTGTCAAAAATAATCTACTTTTACAATGGCTATTTGTTTCAATATTTAGATATATATCAAGTTGAGCTGTTGTCATGGTTTTTCATTGAAGTATATCCCAACTGCAATATGGTCATCATGGGCGATAACAGCATGTGAAATTCAGCATGGAGAGGGATAACACCCCATCTTTGGCCAATGAACCGAACAAACGCATATGAACTATATCTAGATCTAACACTTTTGTCTGGTTGAAAACTAGAGGTAGTTAATGTTTATTTATATATATATATTTTACTTTTAAGTTAACAAAACAATTAAAAAGGTAAAAAACGCTATGTGAAGTATGATCTGATCAGTTTTTTTAAAGGTTAACGTGGAATGTTTGGAGTGAAATCTGACTAATCATCTAAGAGAATAATATCAACGAATGTCTGACCAGTAATTTTTAATGAGGTCTAAAAATAACTCCATGTACGTTTCCTAAATGGTACTCCCTTTGTTTTAGAATATTACATATTTTAGAATTTTCATACTTATTACAAAAATATATTAAAATTTTAGTTATTAATGCGTAGTTTTTGTAATTTTATATTTTCTATATTTTTAAACTAATAAAATTTTCAAAAATGCAATTAATTTTTTTGACATTTACAATTTTTCATTATTAGTTGACAAAAAATGCATTGAAAATATATAAAAAATACATTTTTGAAATAATTTTTTTTCTAAAACATGTATCTTTTGTAAGAGGGAAAGTACTAATAACTGAGTTTTTGGCATGACTCAAATGCAAAATCAAGAGCTATACATGTTGTTATGTTGTTGTGAACAAAAGCGAATAAACTTCAAAGAAAATTAAGAAACTTATTAAAGCAAAACAAATTGAAGTAGATATTAGCGTCTGTATATTGATTGCGTGGATAATAAATTTACAATCACTTAAATCTATATTTACAATAGTCTCAAAACTGTTGCCCAAAGAAAAAACAATAGTCTCAAAACTCAATTTCTTTTCTCTTAAACATTCTTTATATAAATGTCTTTTAATCCTATAAAACATACATCTTGGGGGCTTTTGGTCCCCACACCCCTGGACGTCGATCATAAATAATCTATCCCAACAATTATTGTTTGATTTTTTTACTGATGGAAAAAAATTTAAGACATTTTCAAAATTAATATTACATTTTCCCCCAATTTTACCCCAAGGTTACCACTGCGTTTTGGATCAATTTTTACAAACAGAAAATTTAAACCTGACATATAGTTACATTATCAAACACATGTGAAGAATCACATGATATTAAAAACATAACAAAAAAAACCCAAAGCCTAAAGAAAAGTTACAAAATAAAGAAAAAGAAAGAAACAAAAGCTTCACAAGATCAAACTAGCAAAAGTGGTTTCATACACAGGAAGTTCGTCTCCATACACATTATGATGATGATTCCCACCTAAATCCAGCTCAAACAAATCCGAACTCGAATCACTTGCAACATCATCATCATCTTCATAATCCTCGAAACCATTGTTCTTGACCAAACCGTTCTCATGATTCTTGTGATAATCTCTTAAAAACTCTCTAGCAATCTCCTCCACTGATCTCCTCCCTCCATCTTCCACATTCTTCTTCACCGACTTCCTGATGTAATCTCCTTCTTCTTCTTCGGCGACGATCACATTGACCGGAGAAAACCTAACGCTTCTTTTGATACGTTCAGATGGTTTCTCGGAGGTTTTGTTCAGACAGGACCTTGAGAAAGAAGTAGGCGAAGAACATGTGGTAGATGTATGATAATAATCAGCTGGTTTAGTAACTTCATAGCTCATCATCTTCCTCGGATAACTCTTAACCGCCGAGGAAGGTTGTTTAGAACTGTTGTTGCTAAACAAGGAGCTGATGAAGTTAACGATTCGTACACCAGGTGAAGCTGGAGTCTTTAGCTTCTTTTGATTACTCGTGGATCTTCTGGTTCTAGTATTCTCCCAGTCATCATCGTACCTAGTGATTTTAGGAACGTCGGAGGCGTAATCGTAGTCGTTGGACACTCTGTTTCGGCGAAACAGAGTTTTATCCTCTGTTTTTCTCGGTTTTGTTTTAGAAGGACCGAAACATAACGGTCTTGAAGACGTTATCTTCTTGGAGTGAGTTAGTTCGGTGTCTGAAGATGAGAAGATGCTAGAGTTGGAGTTGGAATCGGAGGAAGAGGACATAGAGCCGAATCTCCCTCTGGTTACGCTGATGCTCTGTTTTTTGGTGGTGTTCAGAGAGGTTAGAAAAGGTTGGGTTTTGTGGGGTTTTGGGTCGATGGAATTGTAGATTTCGTCGAGGAGAGTGGAGGAGAAGGAAGGGTTTCTAGATTGGGTTTTGGATCTATGCATGGTTTTGGTCTGAGAAAGTTTGACAATGGAAGGAAGAAGAGACAAAACAAGAAAGAGATTGTTTTTGTGTTTGTTTCTTTTCTCGGAAGTTGTAGGAGGAAGACGACGAATGAGAGAGATAAGAGAGCGAGAGAGGTGAGTTAGTTATATAAAGTGGCCATCTTGCCGCGTGTTGTTCACGTATTGTTAACCGGTTGGACCAACGCACAAGTGCATTCTTCAATTGTTTTTAGGTATATGCATGTACCTCAAAAGAAATTACATTGAAAATTACAATAGTAAATAATCTACATTACGTTGACAAAAACTAAATAAATAATCTACATTACAAAGATGACATAAGTTTCGGTACTAAAAAGTCTTGGATTAGTTAGTAGGGGTGTCGGTCCAACATTTTTATTTTTTTTGTTGATTTCTTATGTTCACTTACAACTTTACAGCTTTATTATTCATGTAAATTTTTATGTATAATTAAAATTATCGTCTAAAATCATGATATCTTAAACGGTCATTTTTTTACCTATATGCCGGTTTTGGTTAGTAGAGTCTAAAGAGTTATTAGTTTAAGTCTTTGTGATGAAGAGTTTATTTTCTCAGAAAGAACTAATTTAACATAATTTACATTTCGCTATAGGGAACATACATGATTGCAGATATATAAAAAAATGTTCATTCAAAAACAAAAAAAGTAGCCATATACAATCAACCACAAATTGTCTAGTCTCAAACGTAGGTGGTTTTGGAAAAGGATGTGATTTAGAATCATGAATCAAGCAAGCTCTTGGTCAGTTATGTTCTTACATGTTTAACTTAAAGCAAAGTCTCCCACACCCATATTTGCACATTGGGTTAGCTTAGACAAGGACAGGTTAAGGAACATTACTTGGTTTGCGTCCTTTTCAGTTCTCACACATGCTTCCTTTCCTTTCTTGTTCCTACATTGTTCCTCATCTCATCAACACTTATGTCTTCTTTTTCTATATCTTTATCACAGTTCAGCCAATGTTTTTTCATTTTATGTGATCAATCTCATTATGATATCAACAATAGCTTGTAAAAAGAGAAGATAATAATAGTCAATTAATATATTTAATGTCATTGTTGTGTCAGTATCCACATTCCAAAAGCTACTATTTGAAGAGAAAAAAGGAACTAATACAGTATTAATGTTTCAATAAGAATGTATCTTGCAATAGAATCCAACAACTGTTTAGTTAGACCATCCTTATCCCAGTTAATTAAGCTGGGTTCTTGATTAATTAGTAATTAAAAGTAATTAAAATAAATGAAGAAAGCTGAGGAGACGATGGGCTTGTCGTCTCGTGAGACAACGGTTCCTGGTGGACACGTGTCACCAAACCAGAGAACGTGGCATTGTTCACGCGTAAAACGCATCCCAAATTCGTGTTTTGCTCTTTCTCTCTCTCTCTCTTTCTCTCTCTCTCTCTCACGCTCTCGACGAAGGTGATTTGTTTTGCGATTCGATCGTTGATGCATGTGATTGAAGCTGTTGTTGTTCTAATCGGTTTATCGATGTTGAATCTCGTCGAATCTGTCTCTCGGTGGTTCTATTCGACGGCGCCGGACCTTTCCCGCGGTAGCTCTCCTCTAATCGAAAGGTAATCCAGTTCTTCCCTCATGCATGTGAATGATCTTTGTTCTAGATGTTGTGATTGATATTTCTTTTGTATATTTTTGTTTGTTCGGTTCAATTTCGGTGGCGACGGAGCCTCGGATTCAATCTCTCGTCGAATATGTCTCTCGACGTTTGATCAAAACCTCTGATTTGATTGTTGTAAGATTGTTTCATGTTCTTAACTAGTGTTTTTCAAATTCATTGTTGTTTCAAATTCGATAAGTAGTCTCTGATTATCTGTTTGTGTGTTTGTGTGTTTAGGCTGTGTGGATCGATGGTGGTAGAGCAAAAGAACCTGAAGCAGAGTAGAAATACAGGTAAATGTCTACCTCTCTTGTATTTATTGAGTGTCTTTAAGTCTAGTTACAGTCCGGTTTAGTGTAATATTGTGGTTGTGTTAGTAATAAATAGATGTGATGAATGTGGTTAGGTTGATGGTTAGATAGAACGCGTTGTTAGGTTGTGTGATTAAAAGAGTTAGGTTGATGTCAACTCGTTGTTTGATATATTTAAGATAGGTTACTCTCTTTCTCCTTTGTACCAACTTTGCTTCTCCCTTCTTCATTTTCTATCTTTCTTTTTCTTCTCTTTGCAACGGATTCCAATCCATTCGAGATGAGTACTGGCTATGTTGATCTCCTTACGAGTCAACATGGCTTTAGTTCGCATGTCCCTGTCTTTGGGACTCAAGGAACCGAAGCTTCAAGCTCCCCTGAAGTCACTCCGGCAGAGCGTACCTCACGCAGGATGTGGATGCCTGGAGAAGATTTGGTGCTCATCAGCGGTTGGCTCAACACAAGCAAGGATGCAGTAGTGGGAAATGAGCAACGGTCTGGTGCATTCTGGAAAAGGATCGCCGATTACTTTGCTGCAAGTCCTAATATTGCAGCCACTGAACACCGAGAATCAGCTCATTGCAAGCAGAGGTGGCATAAAATCAATGATCAAGTGAACAAGTTCTGTGGAGCTTTTGAATCAGCAAGCAGACAGAAGAGTAGTGGGCAAAATGAGGACGATGTTCTCAACAAAGCCCACGAAATTTACTTCAACAGCCACGGGAAGAAGTTTGTTCTTGATCATGCGTGGAAGGAGCTACGGTATCAGCAAAAGTGGTGTGTCCTTAGTACATCTAAGAACGAGGGAAGCTCTAAAAGGAGGAAGGTAGACGAGGGTTCACAGTCTGAGAGTTCACACGCACATGACAACACGACAGAGGAGCGTCCACAGGGTGTAAAGGCAGCAAAAGGGAAGAAGAAGAAGCATTTCGATGGGAAGGAAACTGTATCTCAGTTGCAAACTATCTTTGAATGGAAAAAAAATGACTTGATCTCCAAGGAAAGGCTAGCCAAATTCAAGATGCTTGACAAGTTACTAGCAAAGAACGAGGGATTAGATGAGGTCGAGGATGGTCTTAGGAAAAAGCTCATAGAGGAGTTGTTTTAAGTTTGTTGTTTAAGTGTGTTCTTTAAGCGTGTTGCTTGTTGTTTTTCTGTCTTTGATAACTTGTTGTTTTAATTAAGTTTCGATGATAATAATATATGTTCTTGTTACAAGGTTTCATATATTTTAAACTTGATAATATTTTTGTTATTTCTCGGTTTATATGAAACTTGTCTAAACCCATTCTGTTTTGCTTTTGTTTCGTTTCAGATAAAATATTACCATAGGTGGAAGCCAAGTCGTTGTCAGGTATGGTTGGACTCGTTTCAGATAAAACAATGGCATGTGAGAGAGTCAGAGACATTGAGAGACATTGACAGCATGTGTTATTTTGTGTCACGGATAGGCAAATGATAGGCACAAATTGTATTATTTTGTTTTGTATCACAGACACTAGTTGTATTATTTTGTGTCACGGATTGAACAATGGCAAGTTGTATTATTTTATTTTGTTGTTGCTTCTCCTTATGCACTTCTATAAAATGAAAGTGTAGTTGTTTCTCTTTATTCACTTGATCACAAATCCCTCTTTATTCACTTGTACACTTTCATAAACCACCCAAATAAATTTGTTTCTTCCTTTACAAGTTCTTCTTAATCTCTCTCTTTATAATCATTCAAATGACTTCTTCTGATGATGATAATGTTGATGATACTATTGATGAGATTGTTGATCAACAATTTGATCAAGCTGTTGATGACTTCACCATTAAAATTGAAAAAGAAGAACGAAGAAGAAAAAGAAGAAAACGAGCTTATATCGAAAGACATCGAGAAAATGGGCATATTCGTCTATGGAACGATTATTTTAGTGATACTCCCACGTATACTCATAATCTTTTTCGCCGGCGTTTTAGAATGAACAAGCCATTGTTCCTGAAGATTGTTCAACAAATCTCCACTCATGTTCCATATTTTCGGCAAAGGGAAGATGGTCTCGGAAGGACAAGTCTCACTCCACTTCAAAAATGTACCGCCGCCCTTCGTATCTTGGCGTATGGTTCAGCAGCTGATTCTGTCGACGAATACCTCCGACTCGGTGAAACAACAGCTCGGTTATGTGTTGAACATTTTGTGGATGGAATAATAAATTTGTTCGGTGAAGAGTACTTAAGAAGACCAACAACGGCGGATCTTCAACGTCTACTTTATGTTGGAGATTATCGTGGCTTTCCCAGGATGATTGGAAGCATCGATTGTATGCACTGGGAGTGGAAGAATTGTCCCACCGCTTGGAAAGGCCAATATTCTCGTGGTTCGGGTAAACCAACAATCGTTTTGGAGGCGGTTGCTTCTTACGATCTCTGGATATGGCATGCATTCTTTGGACCTCCAGGTACATTAAATGATATCAATATTCTTGAACGTTCACCGGTTTTTGATGACATAATAAACGGTCAAGCTCCTAGTGTTCATTTCTCTGTCATGGGAAATGAGTACCATATGGCTTACTATCTCACCGATGGTATATATCCGAAATGGTCAACTTTTATCCAATCTATATCTATGCCACAAGGACCGGAAGCAGTTCTATTTGCTCAACGTCAAGAAGCTGCCCGAAAAGATGTAGAACGTGCTTTTGGAGTCTTGCAAGCTCGCTTTGCCATGGTTAAAAATCCAGTCTTGTTTTGGGATAAAGAGAAAATTGGGAAGATTATGCGTGCATGTATCATACTCCACAATATGATAGTGGAAGACGAACGAGATACCTACAGTCAAAACAAGGAAGACTTCCAAGAAAATGAAGACCACGGAAGCTCGCAGGTCCACCCCCCCCCCCCCCCCCGTTCCTCTAGTCCCTCCAAATATGGAACACATGATGAATGTTCGAACAACAATTCGTGATAAACAACTGCATCAACGACTAAAAGATGATTTGGTTCAACATATATGGCAACGATTTGGAGCTGATGAAGACGACAACTGATCTCGATGTTTGTTTTAATAAAGTCTTGTTAATATTAATGATCTTTGTTTTATGTTTTTATTTAAAAATTAATGTTTAAAATGTTATATTTCATTATGTCTTATTTAATAAAAAAAATAAAATTTTTAAAAATTGTTTAATATAATATTTTTTTCAAGAACCTCAAACGAAGAAACTAGCAATGGAAACGAAAAAATTTCAAGGTTCTTCATCAAGTTTCTTTGTACACTTTATTCTTTAAATATGATTAAAAATATGATCAAGAGACCCTTAAGGGTTATTGGGATAAGGATGGTCTTATAGGGATGTGTGTGAGTGAAAGATAAATCGCACGGGTGGAGTCAGAGTTTCAGCTGCTCAGGGAGAGACAATAAGAGCTGACACAATAAAGAGAAGAAAAGATTCATTCACGCGGTGAAGCTCAACTGTTCTCTGTGTGGGGTCTTTCACGTGACCTGCCACGTGAAGCCTTGCTGTGTTTCTTCTTTATGGGACCCTCGCACGAGCGGGCCTCTTCACCACACGCGTACGGTACTTGTTCTTTCACAGAGAGGTAGAGAGGTTGATGGACCAGTCTACCTTATAGGATTGGGCCATGTGTCTCCTCCAAAGACGAGAACACGCACTGTGAATGTTTTTGTAAGCCACCCTCTTAACTGTATCATTCAACAGTCTCTCCCACGGATCATCTTATAATCAAGTAGAGCCTGACAAAGCCTTGTGTTATATCACTTTCAGATCTTGTTTTTTATCCTCTTGTATCCAGTTTGAAATATTCTATTGTAGGAATGAATGTATATCTTATTTTTTTGGAACACTATGCAATATATAAACTTAAATTTTACTATGCGATGAAAAGTTTGAGTACAATTGAAAGATGTTAGCTTAATACTAATCAAATTGTTAATACTTTTTTCTCAAGTATTAACAGAGACGTTTTTGTTAATACTTTTTTCTCAAGTATTAACAGAAACGTTTATGGGAAAGCAAAATGAAACATTCGTCTATTACTTACAATTTTGAAAAGAAAAATTATATAGATGTAAATTTCCAATTATTTTTTTATTAAATCTGTACTAAAATCATTTATTGCCCCCCCCCCCCCAAAATCTCGAAAAAGGTATTGAGCATTAGAGAGCATTAACGCAGATTTTTAAGGGTTGCTTATAGGGGGCACCAAAAACCCAAAAAAACATTGCCTAAACCCTCTAAGTAAGAAACGTTGTTGCCTTGGTTTTTGCACTGTTTGCAGCCCTATCTCTCCTGCGTTAATGCTGCTCTTAATGTATACATTAAGGTCATCATGCATGAAAGTTTATTTATTAATTTCATTTCTGCATAGTATTGCAGAGAAATAACTGCTCAAGAAGTTGTAAGTAACCAACCTGTACTCACTCACATAATTTAAAGACAACATCTTAAGATGTACTACACTCATTTAGAATTTAGAGTTTGTAAGTCTACAAGCTGGTAGAGATCTCCCCGGCGCTGTTTCTTCAAAGGAAGACTTGTCCTGAGATGATAAACACCAAGATTCAGTTAGCAGATTATATGATCAATGACGAGATGAGAAGAAGTTAAAAAAATAGGAAAGTTACAGTACTCTCGTGCTTACCTTCGTTGCTCAAGGATAGAGTAATCAATCTCTGCTATGATGATTGCTTCCTCGTGTTCAATCGTCGCTAGAACTTCTCCAAACTATCAAAGGTTCCGAATGGGAAAAGTAGAGCTGATGTTGTGGATTTAAGAACTACCATTCAAACTCAAAAATTAAGTATAGCTAAAATGAGATTACGTGTAATATAAAGTTCCAAAACTTTAACAAAAAAAAAACAATCATAGTACCAAATTATATCAAAGAAGACTAATACAATTCTGAAAACAAAAATAGTTTTAAGCTATTCTAAAGTTTGGAAATTTTCATGGAATTTGTATAATCCACCCATAGTTCTAATAAAGACAAATTTCTCAAATAATCATTTTTGAAGTTTTTGTCACAAAAATAGTTTTCAAAAAAGAAAAAATTTAAAATAGATCTTTTTTATTTTCTAAAAATTATTTTTTTTTTAATTTTTTTTAATTTTAAAATTCATCTCATAACTCTAAAACCTAAGTTTAGATTAGTTAATTCAATGGATATAAATATATATTTACACTCTCTAATAAAGTTTGTTTTGGTCATTTTTTTCCTAAATATTATTTTTGGTACAATATATCTTTTAGGTTTGTATTAGAGTATTTACCTTCTAATAAATTGACAAAAAAAAATCTTCTAATAATCATCATTAACCGCTCTATTTTTCCACAAAATAGGACCAAACCGGATAACTTAAGCTGTTCCTATAATTTGAGAGGATGGGCCTAAGTAATACTGATTTAAAAGCCCATATAGATTAAAAAAATCATTATAAATAGAGATGGCCCACGCTTATCCAAACGAATTACGAAGACGTTTCTCGAACAATACGGAAGCACTTCAAACTGAAAATATCAGACAGGAAGTACGGTCAGTCTACATCTCTCTAGAAAAATCCATCTCCACTCCTATTTAAATCCAACAAGCTCTCAACTAATCTCCATCAGAAGAAAAAAAAAACAAAGAAGAAGAAACAAGAAATCAAGAACGTAACACTACAAGTTGTACACAAATGGATTTTGGAAGGTTCCCTATAATCTCCATCCTCGAAGACATGCTCGAAGTCCCCGAGGAACACAACACCGACAAGACCCGCAACACTCCATCAAGAGCCTACATGCGAGACGCAAAGGCCATGGCGGCCACACCAGCCGACGTGTTGGAGCATCCGAACGCGTACGTTTTCGTAGTGGACATGCCTGGAATCAAAGGAGAGGAGATCAAGGTTCAAGTGGAGAACGAGAACGTGCTTGTGGTGAGTGGTGAGAGGCAGAGGGAGAGCAAGGAGAATGAGGGTGTGAAGTACGTGAGGATGGAGAGGAGAATGGGGAAGTTTATGAGGAAGTTTCAGTTGCCTGAGAATGCGGATTTGGAGAAGATCTCTGCGGTTTGTCATGATGGTGTTTTGAAGGTGACGGTTGAGAAGCTTCCACCTCCTGAGCCTAAGAAACCTAAGACTATTCAGGTCCAAGTTGCTTGATCTCTCCTTTTCGTTTACGATGTGTATGTTTGTTTCTTGGGTTTGGATGTAATGGACGTGATCGACTTGTGTGTTCTAAATAAGAGCGTTTGCTCTGTTTAATCAGCTTTGTTTTTAGTGGTCTTTCTACTTGTATTTTCTTATCAATGTTGCTGGTTTAAGTATTTTTCACGTTGAAGTATAGAGATGCCTATGGGTTTAGGAAGCACTGGATATTGAACATCACTTACCTCCCAATCAAATAACACGCCAAATAATGGCTACTTAATCTATATTCTTGTAGATGTTGCTGTCTTTCTAGCTTACTCTAGTTCTTGGAATGCACCTTCAATTCCATACATAGTTTTACATTTAACTTGAATACAATGTCCATCAATTCCACAATGATTTTCCAAAAATACAAAGAAATTTCCATTTATACATTTTCTACAGCTTTAATTGTAAACTGATTCCAGTCAGCTTATTCCATTTACTTTTATTTCTGTAATTCCATCTTATTGTTACCATCTACTGTTTTTTACTTGTTTATTTAGATATATTCAAGTGTCTCTGCAAATTTTACACTTAAGACGTGAAACCTATGACTCCTACCCAGTAGAAAGTAAAGAACAAACCCCCTTAATTTTTGTAACACTATGAGAAAAAAAAATTGGAGAAAATTATGAGAACAAGTATGGGATAATTAATGTGAGTTCACTCTTTTCAGTTTTTATAAATGTGAGATGTAACCACGAGTAAGTTGTCGGATGGTATATGTCGTTTTAAAATCTTTAAAGGACATGAATTCGAATTTATTGTAACTTAGATTATTCTAACTTGTAAGCACGTAGATATGAGTTAATGTTTTCGATCTATCAGAATATCTGGAGAAATAGTCTATTTGCGGGCTACACTTCCCTTTGAGAATTAGTTTGGGATTCGATCCGGGATACTCCAGATTCAACAAAATAAAGTGTGGGATGTGAGTGAGGCAACAAGGTTGTTTTTTTGGCTACTTCAGTGAAACGGCCCGCATTTTATATTGTTGCTGGTGTTGAGAGCACGTTACTAGTTTGTCTAGTGACTCACCGGTGACAGGCTGACAGCCACTCTTTTTTCGGACCCATTGATCAGATGCAAACCGACAAGTGGGATTAGATTTTTAGTTAGTTGGTTGTCCTACTGCTATGTTTTGTTTGGGTTTAATATGGTTCATTTAAGTTTAACAACCAAATTAATATAATAGAGAGCTTTGATGTTCAGGGATTCTTTTTATACTCTATAAGTTGGTTTATTGTATTTTTTAACCAAAATAATACAAATATTATTTTTATCTCGACCCATATTATTCGTATGGATATATAGTTATTATAATTTTGTTTGTCAAGGAGTTATTATATTTTGAAATAATCCAAACCCAATCCTGAACCAATTATCATACAAAAAGATGAATTAGACATATGTACATAACAATAAAAAAGAACTAAAAAATGATTCTGTATAGATTTATGAAGAAAGAATGTGACAATTTATCATCAAATCATATACGATCATCAATTCTCATCATACGCAATGTTTGCAACTGTTATATCCTATACTATTTTGTTATATAAATAGTATAAACCAGTTGATCGATAACAATATCACATCGAAAGTGAAGATGCATATAAAAATGTTTTTCGTCTCTATCGCATAACTATCTAATTTATAGTAACATTTAATTTCTCATGGTTATCTACTCTACTTTTCATTTATCCAAAACCCATATTAGAGAATAAGAAAAAAAGATTTGCATTCTAGAAAATTTCTAAAAACCTCACAATATGTGAGCAAGAAATAGAGATCCACCTTGAAAAGAGTAAATTTTAGAAACAACGGTTGTTAAAAAATAGTTGACTCCCCATATTTTCGCTGACTTTGTTTTAAGGGAAAAAATGTTAGTTAAAAGTCTTCAAGCATCACCACCACCCCACAGGAAGAAGAGAGGAGAGAAAGTTTGAAGAGAGAAGAGAAAGCTTAACCATCTTCTTTCTCTTCTTCTTCTTCTTTCCTCTCCTCTCTTCATGTTTCCAGACACAAACTACTACATCTCGTTAACATTATTTCGTTACATATATATAACTATACTTGTTGGGATTGTCAGAGAGTTTCTCTCTGTAGATCGATTCATAAACTATGGTTCGGTTCTCATCAGAAGATGGGCATGTACCAGTGAACTCGACCGTGGTCGCCATTGACAAAGACAAGAACAGTCACTTCGCTGTTCGTTGGACCGTCGATCATCTCTTTAATCAGATCAGCAATCCCAACATGATTCTTGTCCACGTTCGTGTCAAAAACTCAAACCGTACGTTACCTTCTCCTATATACATTTTTAAGTGTATTTTCTGAAATGGATAACTCAAGAAAATGGATGTTGTTACAGATGGAGGAAACTTTGATAACGATGACTTAAATAAACTATTTATTCCATACAGAGGGTATTGTGCGCGAAAAGGGGTACGTATCCATTGTAATATCTCATGCATGCAAACATTTTAACGTATCCATTGCAAAACACTAGTTAGTTTGATTTGTCTTTGTGTTGTTTTCATGTGTTTTAGGTTTCAATGAAGGAGGTTATACTAGATGATATCGACATTGCGAAAGCAATATTGGATTACGTTAACAATAACCTAGTGAACAACATTGTGTTGGGATCAACATCCTCAAAGAACCCATTCGCAAGATCTCTCAAGTTCACTAAATCCCATGACGTTGCAGCTTCCGTTCTCAAATCAACACCTGAGTTTTGTTCTGTCTATGTCATCTCTAAAGGCAAAGTCCAGTCCTCACGTGCAGCTCAAAGACCTATCACCAATACCCTTGTCCCACCTCGTGCACCTACGTTTCATCTCCAAAACCTACCTGACCCTGACCAAGACCATCACTTACCTAGGTATTCTTGTAAATCAACATGATTTTTTCTCTTTGGATGCAACTGGATTACAAGTTCTTGGAATAAGATGATGTGAAATGCTTAATTCATAGATTTTTTTACCATTTACTATAAATAGAATGGAATGGTCATTCCACCTATTCCAAAATTAATTAGATAAAATATAAAAAAATCTATTCCATAACAAATATGTTCATGAATGATTGGGATGAATTATATTCCATTTTTGTTGTATTCCATTCGTATCATTCCATTTATTTTTATTCCACTAGTTCCATATTAGTTTATATGTTACAGCCTTAGAGCACCTCCATTGGGAGGTGCTTAGTGGGTTCCTTAGCAAAAAGTGGTGGTGGGCCCACCACTTTTGTTAAGAACCACTCCTAAAAATCCCAATTTAAAGACCAGTCCTTACACTGTTTTGTGAGCCCCACTGACACGTGGCGGCCCACGATTGGTTGGTTTTTATTTTTATTTTTTTTTAAAAAAATCAAAAAAAAAAAAAAAGTTAAGTCCTTAACTGATGGAGATAGTCTTAATACGCTGTTTTGTGTTGTAGGGGCCAGCGTAATGGAAGAAACATAACACCAGAGAGGTATCATCCTCAAGATAATGGCTTCAATGCTGTGAGAGAAAGGCACAAAAGTGCTGCTAATGGTTCAGGGGACTTTAATTATGATTTTAACCAACCAAAGGGTCAAAGGAACTTTGATGAACCGGATTATGGGACTAGGATGATGGGTTCCATTGATCTATCTGCTCATAATTTTGATATCATTGGTTCTTCTAGTTCTTCTGATGAATCAGTTTCACAACCAAATGTATGTTTAAGAGTATAGCAATAATATATTGAGTTTAGGAAATAAGATTAAATGGTTGGATGCTAATTTGCAGAGAGATGTTGAAGCTGAGATGAAAAGGTTAAAGCTTGAACTCAAGCAAACCATGGACATGTACAGTTCAGCTTGTAAAGAAGCACTAAATGCAAAACAGAAGGTACAGAAGAGCTAGTTGATTATAGGATGCTTACATGCTCCATTCTAATACTTTCTTGCTCTTATTTTCCTCTAGGCAAATGAGCTTAGCAAGTGGAAAATGGAAGAAGCTAGAAGATTTGAGGAAGCTAGGAGTGCTGAAGAGGCAGCTCTAGCTGTTGCAGAGACAGAGAAGGCCAAGTGCAAAGCTGCAATGGAAGCAGCTGAGAAATCTCAGAGGATGGCAGAACTGGAAGGACAAAGAAGGAAGCAAGCAGAGATGAAAGCAAGAAGAGAATCACAAGAGAAAGACCGAGCTATTAACGCTTTGGTCCAGAACGATGTCAGGTACAGAAGATACTCCATAGAAGAGATTGAAGAAGCTACTGACAGATTCGCGAGCAACAGACAAATAGGAGAAGGTGGATATGGACCAGTCTTTAAAGGCACACTTGATCACACTGCTGTTGCTATTAAAGTCTTGAGACATGATGCTGTTCAAGGAAAGAAACAGTTTAACCAAGAAGTAGAGGTTCTAAGTTGCATAAGACATCCTAACATGGTTCTTCTCCTTGGCGCCTGTCCGGAGTACGGGTGCCTTGTGTATGAGTTCATGGAGAATGGAAGCTTAGAGGATAGACTCTTCCGTAGAGGTAACTCGCCGCCACTTTCTTGGCAAAAAAGGTTCCAAATAGCAGCAGAGATCGCTACATCACTCTCTTTCCTCCACCAAACCAAGCCAGAACCACTTGTTCACCGTGACTTAAAACCTGCCAACATACTCTTAGATAGAAACTACGTGAGCAAGATCAGTGACGTTGGGTTAGCTCGGTTAGTCCCAGCGTCAGTGGCTGATACCGTGACACAGTACCACATGACATCTGCAGCAGGGACGTTCTGTTACATAGACCCAGAGTACCAGCAAACAGGAAAGTTAACGACTAAATCAGACGTATATTCGTTAGGGATAATGCTGCTTCAGATTATCACTGCTAAGAGTCCAATGGGTTTGGCTCATCATGTGTCGAGGGCGATTAGTAAAGGGACTTTTAAGGATGTACTTGACCCGGTGGTGACTGATTGGCCTGTTGAAGAAGCTATGGTTTTTGCTAAACTGTGTCTGAAATGTGCTGAGCTGAGGAAGAAAGATAGACCAGATCTTGGGAAGGATGTAGTTCCAGAGCTTGTTCGGTTAAGAAAATTGGGTATGGAGAATGAGTCTAATGTATTATGATACATACAAAACCCTGAACAAAATCTTTGTTTTTCTTCTGTGCAAAGCTTTATTAAAATAAAAGGTTGGGGTTACATGGCAAGGGAGTTAAAACTTAACTTTGTCATTAACTACAAGTCTACAATACAACTAAAAAACATTTAAGCTTAGAACATGGTCATCTTTTTTTTATTACCATGTAAGTCCAAATCTCAATGAATTAAAGAATCCTAATGGGAATTTCTAGCTCCAGAGTTCTCAAAATACATATATATGTATGTATACATTTATATTTAATTATAAAGTTCTTAAGTCATTTATACTATCACTAGACCACCAACACTTTGGTAACATCATTGATACAGAAACATTGATACAAAGCCAACTTTGAAAGCAAAGTATAAAAGAACAATGACAGAACCAAAACAAAGAATTGGTTCTCCTTATATTGTTTTTTTTTTTTGAGTAGACATTGGGAAAAGAATATCACTCAAAGTAAAATCATATTGACCCTAAACACATTCCACTCCAAACACCAACTTTTAGATCATCAAAAATGGATCTCATTGTCGTCATCATGGTCATGGTGATGGGCATACTAGTGGCATCATCACCGTCCGACCAAACAGATGTCCTCACTCCTCTTTGCATCAGTGAATGCTCCACGTGTCCCACCATTTGCTCTCCTCCTCCCTCCAAGCAGTCTCCGTCCACTTCGCCACCTCCATCTCCCTCATTGCCTTCATCCTATCCGCCACCGTCTCCCTCCACGTCACCACCTCCATCTCCCTCATTGCCATCATCCTCTCCGCCACCACCACCGCCTCATAAACATTCTCCACCAGCGGTTTCACCTCCACCGTCAATCACAGTCATCCAGCCGCCACCACCAAGATTTTACTATTTTCAGTCCACACCGCCACCTACACCACTTGCTTCCGATGTAAAAGGCTCGCCACCATCACCTCCCTCGCCTCCGTCGCCAAAGGGACAGCCACAGGGGCAGCAGAATCCTAACCCATATCCTTATTTCTTTTTCTACACGGCATCAAATGCCACTTCTCTTCTTTCTTCTTCTTTCTTGACTTCTCTTTTCTATTTTCTCTATCTTTTTTTCTTAACTATTCGTTAGTGTAAAAGAGACTCCTCTATTGTTAAGTATATACTACTTATATACTATTTGTTTTATACATTTTTTGGTGTAACATATGTGTTATGAAACTCAGAAGGAGAATGATTTAGTTTGTAACTCTCTGAAAACCTCTCTCTCACTTTTCTCTTTGTGTTCAAGCAAGGAAAGAAATAGAAAAAACAGAGACACAAGATTTGGTAACCCAGTATCAACGCATCGGTGTGATGACGTCTACTCTGGGGCCGGATTCAATCCAGGCAGTATATTAATCAGGAGATGGTGTTTTTCTTACAGCTCAAGAACAGAGCAATCAACTCTCTCAAGCTCACAAAATGTCTCAACTCTCACCTCTACATAAAGAAGACATGAAGCCAAGGTTTTATAGTAAAACCCTAAGTAAAGTGAAGTCTCTGTCGCGACCAGAAGTTTCACTTTCCTCCTTCTCTTCTCTACTAAGCTCTGGTTTAATTTCTGCAATACCAGCTTCAACTGAACCGAACTTAACCGCTTCTCAATTCAACCACAAATCAGTTTCAAACCGAAACTTCTCTGAACTTGAATCACAAGAAAGCATAAAGCTTCAACATTCTCCACCTTGATTCAAGTTTCATCTCCTTCTCAACATACTACATATACTTAGGACTTAACCTCCGGCAGTGACGACTCTTCGTCTCAGTTGGTCAGCTTTAGAAGATCTAAAGCTGCAACAAACTTGTTCACAGGGACATACTTGGTTAGAATGTCCGCTGGATTCCTTGAAGTGTGTATCTTGCTCACTTCAACCTTACCATCTTCAATGATATCTCTGATGAAATGATACTTCCTTGCTACATGTTTTTTCCTTTCATGAAACGTGTTGTTCTTAGACAAACATATAGCAGATTGTGAATCACACCAGACTGTTGCTTTCTCTTGTTTGAACCCCATATCACTGATCAAACCCTTTATCCAGATCGCCTCTTTCACAGCTTCTGATAATGCAACATATTCAGCCTCTGTAGTTGATAGTGCTACAACAGGCTGAAGACATGATTTCCAGCTCACTGCATTACCTCCCACTGTAAACACGTACCCACTGGTTGATCTACTCTTGTCCAAATCTCCAGCAAAATCTGAATCACAATACCCTTGTACTCTGAACTCTTTACTCTTCGTAAACACCAAGCTAAGATCAGACGAACCTTTAACATATCTGAGCAACCATTTTACTGCTTCCCAATGTAACTCTCCAGGCTTGCTCATGAACCTACTGATCAACCCAATAGCATAAGACAAGTCTGGTCTTGTTCCCACCATTGCATACATAAGGCTTCCCACTGCGCTTGAGTATGGGAACCTTTCTGTATCAATACATTCTGAAGCATCCTTAACTGCAGATAACTTAAAGTGTCCTCCAATTGGTGTGTTCACTGTCTTAGCCTCGTGCATGTTAAACCTCCGAACCACCTTGGACAAGTAGCTCGACTGAGACAAGTACATAACACCTTCTTTTCTGTCTCTCTTGATGTCAATGCCCAAGATCCGACTTGCAGCACCCATATCCTTCATTTCAAACTCTGAACTCAGCACTGCCTTGAGCTTGACTATTTCTGCCATTTCTTTTGCAGCTAGAAGCATATCATCCACATACAGTAGCAAATACACCCAGCCGCTCTCAACCCTCTTCACATAAACACATGAATCTTGTTCACTTCTCAGAAAATTCTGCTTCTTCATGAACTGATGAAATCTCTTGTTCCAAAGCCTTGGTGACTGTTTTAAGCCATAAAGAGATTTCTTTAGCAAACAGACCTGATCCTTTTCTTTATTCACCTCAAATCCCTCAGGTTGTTCCATATACAGCTCCTGATCAAGAGTTCCATGTAGAAATGCAGTTTTTACATCCATCTGTTCAAGCTCCAAATCTTGATTCACAACTACAGACATCAGAATCCTTATGGAGACATGTTTAACCACCGGTGCAAAGACTTCTTGATAGTCTATGCCCTCTCTCTGCGTACACCCACGAGCAACCAATCTTGATTTATGTCTCTCAGTTTCAACTCCGGGAATACCAGGCTTCTTCTTGTACAGCCACCTGCAACTGATGACTTTCTTTCCTTGTGGTCGATCAACAACATCCCAAGTGTGGTTTCTCTCTAGAGAATCCATTTCTTCACCCATTGATCCGTTCCACTTAGCCCACTCCTTTGATAACTTAGCCTCATGATAGCATTTTGGTTCTTCAATTTCTACATCTTCTGCTGCAAGAAGTGCAAATGCTACCATGCTATAATCAGTGAATCTTGTTGGTGGAGCAGTAACACGTCTAGCTCTGTCTCTGGCTAACTGATAACCAGCAAGTTCCACTTCCTCATCGTTCTGATCCTCTGTTGCATCAATGAACTCTTCATCAGACTCGCTAGAACTCTCCATATTAGCTCCACCTCCAACTGAATTCTCTGTGTTTGACTGTTGTTGTCCAACCTCGTTTTCTGGCCTGACATCAACACAAACCTCAACTCTGCTTGAATCACTTGACTCTCCTGTCTCAGGGTTCCCTTTCACGTTGTTCTCAGACTTCACATCTTTATACATCAACTCTTCTTGAAACACGACGTTTCTGCTGATCACACACTTCTCTGCTTCCAACAACCAAACCTTGTAGCCTTTTGTCCCTGGAGGATATCCCAAGAAAACCCCTTTCACTGCTCTTGGTTTCAGCTTCCCTTGATCATGATGAACAAAGCAGACTGAACCAAACTTTCTCATATGCTTGTATCCTGGTTTTCTGTTTAGCCACAACTCTTCTGGTACGTTGTGATCGATTGCAGAGCTTGGAGAACGGTTGATCACATAAGCTGCTGTAGAAGCGGCCTCTGCCCAAAACTCTTCTCCAAGACCTGATTCATTCAGCATACATCTCACCTTCTCCATCAGTGTGCGATTCATCCTCTCCGCAACACCGTTTTGTTGTGGTGTGTAGGTGCAGGTGCGATGTCTCTCTATGCCATGTTCTCTGCAATGATCATCAAACTTTGTGTTGCAGAACTCCAAGCCATTGTCAGTTCTCAAGACCTTCACCTTCTTGTTCATCTGATTTTCCACAAGGCTCTTCCACTCGCAGAACTTGTCAAATGTCTCATCTTTAGTCTTCAAGAACATCAACCACACCTTCCTTGTCTTGTCATCGATGATGGATAAGAAATATTGCTTTCCAGACAACGATGGTGTAGTGTTTGGTGACCCCCACAGATCAGCATGCACATAACCAAGAGCATCTTTAGTGTCATGCCTTCCAAGGTTAAAACTCAGCTTCTTTGACTTCCCCATTACGCAATGTTCACAGAACTTGAGCTCTTTAACCTCATTTCTGTTAAACAGCCCTTTTCCAGTCAAGATCTTCATGTTGTTGATACTCATATGCCCGAGCCTGCTATGCCACAACGCTGTCTTGTCTGACTTGTTCAACTCCGCATTGCAGGTCTCTTGCACAACAGTTTCTCCATCCAGAATATACAGACCATTCACCAAGTTACCACGAAGAGCTGTCTTCTTCTGCTTGAAGTACCTGACTTTACCATCTTTGCCTTCATGCTCATAACCAAGCTTATCAAGGGTTCCAGTGGAGATGAGATTTCTTCTCAAGTTAGGCACATATCTGACATTCTTCAGCATCGTGATCGTACCTCCATGTGTGTTGATTCTGATTGTTCCTTGTCCTTGTGACTGAACTGTGTGATCATCACCCAACAAGATGGTTGTACCTCCATTATCATGTAGATCAACAAACCAGTCTCTACGCGAGGTCATGTGAAACGTGCAACCTGAATCCAACACCCAAACATCTCTTGCTTGATCTTTCATGCTCAATGCCTCAGCTTCAATCAACTTCTCAGTGATCACTCCTGCCTCTCCCTGACCCTCTGCTCCAAACTTCTTCTTCCTTGCATAACAGTCTTTCTTTGTGTGACCTTCTTTCTTGCAAAACCAGCAAGTAACCCTTGATCTTGAGCTTGATCTGCCTCTTCCCTTCCCATTTGATTCCTTGGGACCTTTAGAGGAAGACCTTCCTCTTTCTCTCGTGTACAAGCTTGCTCCAGAATTTCTATTATCCTTAGCAGCTTCTTGAATCTCTCTTTCTCTAGATCGTACAGCTGACACGACTTCCTCCAGAGTTAGAGAGTCTCTTCCATACTTTAGAGTATGCTTGAGCTGATCATAGCTCGACGACAGAGACGTCAAGAACAAGATTGCTTGAACTTCATCTGAAACCTTCACATCCAAACTTCCAAGCTCAGCAACAATCTTGAGAAAATCATCCACGTTTCTGTCTACACTCAATGACTCATCCATCTTGAACGTGTAGAACTTTAACTGCAGATGTATACGGTTAGGTAGAGACCTTTCCATATACAACCTGTTCAACAACGACCACATCTCTGCAGCAGTAACACAATGCTCAATCTTTCTCACCACATGGTCACCAAGACCTGTTATCATCAATCCCATAGCTTTCTCAGATTTTTCTTCCTTTATGGGATCTGGAACAGTCTTCATCAAAGGTTCTGAAGGATCTGCAGCTTCACCTTCAGAAGGACTTTTCTCTTCACTTCTGGTGAGAGGAACCTCCATCTCCAACTTGTGGTCTGTCACAATGTCTTTCAGACCCAGCACACGAAAATGAGCCATCATTCTCGTCTTCCACATACTGAAATCTCCAGTACCATCGAACCTGTCGATCTTCAGCCTTGAAACTCCTACAAGATCTTCAGACATCTTGTAACCAGCAAACTGCCACTCCTCCTTGCTTAAAGGCCACGCCTTTATGATGAAACTTGATGTATTTCCACCAAAGCTTCAATCTTTACCCTTCTCTTCAACAAAGCTTGAAACTTTATGATTTTTCTTCAAAGTTTTAATCTTTCCTCAAGAACCAAGCTCTGATACCACTTGTTATGAAACTCAGAGGAGAATGATTTAGTTTGTAACTCTCTGAAAACCTCTCTCTCACTTTTCTCTTTGTGTTCAAGCAAGGAAAGAAATAGAAAAAACAGAGACACAAGATTTGGTAACCCAGTATCAACGCATCGGTGTGATGACGTCTACTCTGGGGCCGGATTCAATCCAGGCAGTATATTAATCAGGAGATGGTGTTTTTCTTACAGCTCAAGAACAGAGCAATCAACTCTCTCAAGCTCACAAAATGTCTCAACTCTCACCTCTACATAAAGAAGACATGAAGCCAAGGTTTTATAGTAAAACCCTAAGTAAAGTGAAGTCTCTGTCGCGACCAGAAGTTTCACTTTCCTCCTTCTCTTCTCTACTAAGCTCTGGTTTAATTTCTGCAATACCAGCTTCAACTGAACCGAACTTAACCGCTTCTCAATTCAACCACAAATCAGTTTCAAACCGAAACTTCTCTGAACTTGAATCACAAGAAAGCATAAAGCTTCAACAATATGATTGCTTTTCCATCGAATGGAAAATCGTTTACCATTTTACGTAGATTACATTGTGACAAACCCAATCTACGTCGATTATATTTTAAAATCGACTTCTAAATAAATATTTTCATAAATCTGCGGGAGAAGTTTTCTTTATCATTTGTCCATTTAGTTAGATTAAGTTGTAGTTAGAAAAGATGATTCTCCGATTAACACTTTCATCTGCCCGTGTATAATTTATATAAAAAAAAAAAAAATTCTCTTATCATAGTTTCTTTCGCAAATTGGTTCGCACGACCATTCTCGTTCCAATGAATATGAAGTATGTTCACAATCTCTAAATTATCCTCTAAACTTAAGAAAACATCAATCTTCTAAGCGAAAACTTGCAATGCATCTGGTTCGTGGTCATATCCACTAAATTTCAGCAATCCATCTTTAAGTGAATAAATAGAAAATTTATAGCTCTCGTACATAAAGTTATCCAAAGTAATTCTTTTATCTGAGTGTGTAAGGTCGGTATGCTTCTGTTACACACACATATTCTCAATGATTCAATATAATACCTATGTGATCCTTAAAACTTCACCTTAGGCTATTGACACTACTATTACCTATCAATAAAGCATTGTTTTGGCAAGTTGGGATTCACGATATGAATAATGTTAAACTAAAAAGAGTTCACCAATTAAAAATTATCATAACTTTAAATAAGTTATTAATGTTCTTCTTTTTTCTTCCTTTTGTTTGGGCCCTTTGTTTGGGCCTGACTCTGTAAAATCGACTTTTGTTTTTGGTTTTAATACTAACACAGATGATAAATAAAAAACGCGGTGAAAATAAAATAGAAAGAGCGATTGTTTTAGATCCAAAACGTGATAGATCCGGAATGGCAACGGAGATCGGAGAGATGTCTCCGCCGGAGACGACGGCGAGTCTGCTCTCTCTCGCTTCCGCCTCTCAGCAACCGTACGTCTCCGAGCTCCTCTCCTTCACTCTCGATCGTCTCCACAAGGTTTCTCTCTCTCTCTCTCTCTTTTACATTCTCTCTGCGCGAAATGGATCTCTGAATCTTACTGGATTTGAAGGAGCCGGAGCTGCTTCGAGTGGACGCGGAGCGGATTCAGAGGCAAATGCAAGAGGTTGCGGTTGGGAATTACCGCGCGTTTATCACCGCTGTTGATGCTTTGCTCGCGATCCGCCAGGAAGTTTCCTCCATTGATAAGCATCTCGAGTCTCTGGTATATTAAGCTTTACTGCTTCACGTGGTTATATCTCTGTGATTTTGGATTTGATTACGATTAGTGACAGTGCTAGGATCTGAAACTAGTTACTGGAAATTAATTGTTTGATAAACCTTGGATGAGTAGTAGGGATCGTTGTTTCAGGTCCTATAGTTTTGTAGAAGTTGTGAGATTGAACTTGTTGTGTTGTAGTCTAGCAGGTTTTGAGAATAGGTGAATGAATCAATGGTTTAGGAATGTAGCTTGAGCTTCCTTGTTTTCAGAAAGCTAGATAGGTTTTTTGCACAGCTAGATAAATCAGCCTCTGACTTTTAGCAGTTGCATCCTTGGAAAGAAAAATAGTTAATTCCCTGAAAACTTTTGATGCTAGAGTTCTGTGCTTTTGACCTATTGCAGATTGGTGAAGTCCCGAAACTAACTTCTGGTTGCACAGAATTCATAGATTCTGCGGAGAATATTTTGGAGAAGAGGAAGATGAACCAAGCTTTGCTTGCAAATCACAGCACTCTTCTTGACTTGCTTGAGATTCCCCAGGTTATGGACACGTAAGTTACTACTTTCAATCTCTTCTAATGCCTCATGAGAGAAACGAACTATGTGATGTTAAGTAACTTCTAAATACTCTGCATAATGAATTGTATCTTTGTCAGATGCGTGAGAAATGGAAATTTCGACGAAGCTCTTGACCTTGAAGCATTTGTAACGAAACTTGCAACTATGCATCCCAAGTGAGTTTTTGTTTTTGTTATGTTTCTCATCATTTTTATCCCCTCTCGATACGTAAGGCCGGAAAGTTCAAGCTTTAGCTCTTAATAATCAATCTTCTCTTATTCTCAAGATTGCCTGTTATACAAGCACTTGCAGCGGAGGTTAGACAAACAACGCAGTCACTTCTCTCACAGCTTCTCCAGAAACTGCGCTCAAATATACAGGTTTTGTGTGATTCAAGTTTGTTTGTATACGGTGAAGTATGGTTAGGCATAGCAATCTATGAGGCTCAATCTTTAATTGCTGATCTTCATTTCAGTTGCCAGAATGTCTCCGTATTATTGGATACTTAAGGCGAATAGGAGTCTTTGGCGAGTATGAAATGCGATTACAGGTGAACTATTTTGATATAACAATTTGAATTTATCCTCTCATTGTATTCCTTTTGTTTATGGGAGCTTTTTACTCTGTAAGCTATGCCTTCACTTCTGACTGATTTTTCTTGTCTGTGCAGTTCTTAAGATGCCGTGAGGCATGGCTCACTGGAATTCTTGAGGATCTAGACCAGAAAAATGCTTATGAGTATTTAAAAGGCATGATAAACTGTCATAGAATGCACCTATTTGATGTAGTTAATCAATATCGAGCTATATTTGCTGATGATACATCGGGGAGTGAAGAAAACTATGATGGTGGACTTCTGTTTAGCTGGGCCATGCATCAGATAACATCGCACCTGAAGACTCTGAAAATTATGCTCCCAAAGATTACTGAAGGAGGATCTCTATCAAATATTTTGGATCAGTGCATGGTTAAGTTCATTTGCAGTTCATATATTCCCTATTGAGTACTTTCTGCAACTCTGATTGACATTTACCTTCTTCTCATGACAACACAGTACTGTGCTATGGGGCTTGGTTGGGTTGGGCTAGACTTCCGGGGCTTGCTTCCTCCTCTTTTTGAAGAGTAACGCTTCTTCTTTATTGTTTTTTGTCATAATCTCTACTTATATCTTTACAAGCTCATCGGTATTGAACTTGCATACTTTCGACAGGGCGGTTCTAAACTTGTTTTCCAAGAACATGAGCACAGCAGTTGAGAATTTCCAGGTGGGTAAACATAAAACTTCAACTTTTTCTCTAGCATGGAACTCAACTCAGACATAAAACACCTATTCTTATCAATCACATGTTATACTCTCTTGAATTTCTCAGTTAAATTATTCATAAATGTTTTACTCCCAGTTAGTTTTGGATTCACATCGATGGGTTCCATTACCATCTGTTGGCTTCCCATCAAGTGGTATTAATGACGACAGCAAAGATGACGTCACACCTCCATCATACTTGATGGAACACCCGCCTCTTGCAGTTTTCATAAACGGTGAGACAATATCAATTTTCTAATAGTATGGATGATGTAACCAATGATGAGTGTTCGAATTGTTACAAATGTCTTTTGGATATTCTTTTCTCAGCTGATTGCGATTGTTAATCTCGGCTATGTCTCACAGGTGTATCTGCTGCTTTGAACGAACTACGTCCTTGTGCCCCGCTAAGTCTGAAGAATGTGATTGCTCATGAATTGATCAAAGGACTTCAGGCTGTCTCTGACTCCTTACTAAGATACAACACAACTCGGATGCTTCGACTCAATGAATCCAATCTCTTCCTCTCACTTTGCCGAGCTTTTGTCGAGGTACTACTTCAACATGTTCATCTCAACCCTATATCACCAAGTAACGAGCTAGTAGCCACTGTTTACTTGACTAGCTAGGAGTAATTCCTTTTTTAAATCGTTCGTTGTTGTTGTCACAGGTGGTATTTCCACATTGCGCCACATGCTTTGGCAGGTGTTATCCAGGTGGTGCTAGTATCGTTATGGATGCCAAGAGTGCATACGACGGTCTAAGTCGCATCTTAGCCGCTTCGTCCTCTCCAGAACCATCCAACAAACTAGCAAAGACCATCAGCATCGACGCAGCGAGTGCATCAGAGAACGGTGTAACCTCCCAAGTCGAAGAAAAACAAGTGGAGAGTCTGGAAGAGAAAGAAGAGAACAGTCCCATTCCCTTGCAGATTCCTGAGACAACACAACACGAGTCTTGAGAATTTTCTTATGAAGGAATAAAAAAAAAACATATAGAGTGAAAATCAATACATCAGTAGATTATCTATATAGTATAAATCTGATTGCATTATGTTTTGAGACTTGGATCCAAATGATCTATGGCTTTTTTTCAATGTTTTCTAATGTAAAATCGAATTTTTCAGATGTCACTCGTTTTGCGTTTACATAAGTATCGGAGCCATAGATTACAATAGTTTAGTCGCTTAATATGACATTAAATTATTTAAACATCACAAAGTTAGTTTATTGTCTGTTCTATTTTCCATGTACGTAGTTTTCTGAATTAACAATCACTCAAAAATAGAATATGTTTAACAACAACGTAAACAAAGTTTACCAATCTATACAAATTTTAACGAGCTGATAATCTTTTCTACGAAGCTCTCACTTAGTTTATTTTGCATATATAATTTTTAATCACATGTAATTCATACCTTTTTTTAAAGTGTTAACAATATACCATGCAATTATTTACTCTCACATTTCTGTTCCAATAAAACATGAAAAATAAATGGGAGCTGTCTCTCATGTTTTTTTAATGGAAAAAACTATATTTTAAAAATTATATATATGAAACCAATGGAGAAAACATACACTAGAGAACATTAACCAAAAAGATATATGAACATAGGGGTTGACATTTGACTATACCCCTGGCCCTAAGTTATTATCGTATACATACAAGCTATATATAAACAACATCTCATATATATCTCGAATCACTTTTGACCCAAAAAAAAAGAAAAACTCCAATCACTTATTGAGCCAAGTAAACCATTTTGTGTATATTTTTTATGTTTCTTATGAGAAATGAAGTACAACTTTGGAGGCGTTTAACCAGCACGAGCTGGCCCAGTGATACTCGAGGAAGCCAAAGGCTCTAATACGGTCTCGGGTTCGACTTGCGCTGGCCACAACGAATTTAACATCCTTTCCGTTGGAGCCTTAGACCCCCTTTCGAGGAGGGATAGTTGGAAATGTGGCTGCCCAGATACCAGAGTTACCAAAAAAAAAAAACTTTGGAGGCGTTTAAATTCTGCAATACATTCCCATCGTTTGTTTCCTCACAAGGTTCTCAAACTCACTATAGTCCTCTCTTTCTTTATGTAATAGTTTAGTGCATATCCGAGTTGATTGGTCGCATAAATTGAATAGAGGCATTTGTAGGCGCCCATCTGCATCATTTTGTATATAAGAATTGAGAATTCTTCATATAAAACCATGAAACATAATATTTGATCTATATAAATGTGAGAAAAAATAGTTTAATAATTTAAATCAGAGTTGAAAACTTCTCATACCTCAATCACAATCTTTTTAAAAAGAAATTTCAAGATTTTGGTACATTTTTTTGGGTCTGGAATCAGTTTTTAGTAATCCAATTTCCTGACAAAGTTTCAACTTAGGAGCAGGACATAATCTTCTAACCAAAAATTACCTCAATTACTTTCTATCCATGTGATGATATATATACTGTAAGTGTAAAACATTAAAGATAATCATACCCAATCGAAATATTTTAGCAGCTATAATTAACTATGTTCAAGAGAGAGAGAGAGAAGGGGTGACAGAGAGAGAGTAAGCACACATAGCTTCAAGCATGAAACCCTAATTAAAAAAGCATGCAAGAACGCCACCATGTGTGCTCACTCTCTTCTGTCACCTCCCCTTACCTTGACTTCGATACTCTGCGCATGTGAGTCTGTGACCAGACTAGACACCTTGTCTTCTCAAAAAACAGGCGATTCTAACCCATAAATTTACTTTTATATGCATATTTATAGTGTTTCAATAAAAAATGCATATATATGATATATATTAGGGGACTCAAAGCAAGACTCTAGACCTCACATCTCTCTATCTTTGGATGTGGGAAGAAACTGAGACCTGTCGGGGCTTTTTATAGCCAAACGATGAGAGAGAGAGAATGGGATACAAACCTAGAGAGAACAAATCTCTCTCATGAATTATTGATAAAGATTGTTCCGTTTTCTTACCACATCTATTGAGATGCCGATTTACTACTTGATTGTTTCAAAGTCATCTTTTGCTTTTATTTTTTTAATTAAGAAAATATCATAATTCTTAATTACATTATCGACTGCATCCATGATATATACACTAGATTAGGATCCATATATGATGCATATGTAGTAAAATACTTAAAATGTAAAAGTTGATTATCCAACTAACAATAGTTCAGAAAAAATAACTATAATCTTTATAAGTAGATTACAAAATAAAATCCGCATTAAATTATTTATAGACTGTATTTTGTAAAATATGTATATAGTCATAAAGCCACAATATGCTTTAACCAACGAAAATACAAAATGATCATGGTGGTAAATTATTTACGGAATATACCAAAATGAATGAATATATTTAATGTGAGCAAACATATCAACTAATAATTCACTTTTGTAACTAATGGTCCCCAAACTTTGGAATAAATATGGATGAAGTTTGTCAAACAAAAACATTGGATGAAGTTTGATTCCCATATTATATATAGATTAAATTGAGAATTTTAGAGCACAGCATATATGACTTTTTGTTTTTTATATAATTTGACAGAATAAATAAATGGACAGACCAATTACAAATCAACAGAGTCTCATCATGAAAATATTCAATACGGCGGCAAAGCATCTTAAAGCAATGATGCTTTTTACTCTTTAAATAAACTATTTGCGATATGCTATATTTTATTAAATTACCCCATCAAGTTTTTCTTTAATTCCACCATAAACTATATTTAATATAGTTACAAAAATCTTCCATCGAAACATTAGGTATATAATAAGGTGGTTTGTCTGCCATTATTATACAGCATGCAGCTATTTAGGTTGTACTAAATGTTTTATAAGATTTCTATAAAAATGATAACAGAGTCAACTTAAAAGTACTTAAGAAATGACGAAGAATCGTGACATTATTAAGGAGACAGTTCTTAATTTTTCTAAGATAAACTAATGAAACACGGTTTCTTAACTTTCTAAGAAATCCAGCTTAAGACACCTGCAATGTCATGCGCCTAAAATATATATATATAAGTACCATGAGTCATGTGATGTTCGCCTAACTAGTTTTGAGTAAAGTTTTCCTAATTAATTTTAATTCCTTTTCATTTTTTTCTTTAATGCGAAACAGTGTAGTGTGGACACCTGACCTGCTGCACGGCAGCATCGTGCGTAACAAGAGTTTATGCAACCCCAAAAGATTATTTTTGTTTCAGAGAAATATTCATGTCAGCTAAGTGCAGAAGAAGAAAGGGAAATTGATATACACTAATTGTACACAGAAAGAGAATGATTGGATTACTTTTACCAAAAGAAAGAAAAGAATGTATACACTAGAAGGAAAAACAAACATAAACTAGCTAATTCCGAATATGGAAGTAATTTATTCTAATTGTTTTTTTTAGAAAACTTTATTCTAAATTGTTTTTTTTAGAAACTTTATTCTAAATTGTTTTAATCTCCAAATCCACAGTGAGATGAGATCTGCTGAGAATGAGAACATGTAATGATGACATCTGATCTGCTGCACTGAGGCATGGGTGCGCGTACAGCTAGATCCAGAGTAGAATAATTAAAAAGAAAGAAGAAGAAGAATATTACCACTAAAAGTAAACAAAGAATATATCCTAGCTTATAATTCCGAGTATGGAAGTGCACAGACGTTTGTCCTTCCTTGGCACCTTTCCTTTTTGGGCAAAACACACACAATAGCATCATACAATATATATATATTTTTTTCTTTTGTTTTGCTATGCATTCTATGTGAAAATTCAGTTTTTACATATCGCACTCACAATAATTTTTACAATGAAATTAATTACAATGTTATCATTAATGAATGAAATATATCTAATTACCATTATTAATTTTTTAATTTAGATTTCCTTTTCTTTTTTATTTAAGTTTCTTTTTATATTATTCCAAATAACATATGTATAGAAACATTTATAAAATTTAAAACGAAAATTATTTTTATATATATAATGTAATTTTATTAAAAGGAACTTTTACAAAATTAATCATGATATTAAAGTAAAAATAATCTTCTTTTTTAAAAATTATTGCTTGTTTTTTATGCAGCTTCGATTATCACTTCATTTTTTAATTTATTCTTGCAAATCAACATATTGAAAATATACTTACACATCTAAAATTAAGAACCAACCTAATACAATGAATATAGTTAGTTCAACTTGATAATTTAGATTAAAAATAGTTATACTTTAATTAGAAGGAATATATGTAACACATTATACCCACAAAACTAATAACTGAACTAATTCAAATTCTTATATCCAAAATAAAAAATTTAACAATAATAATATATTATTATTTATTAATATTTTATACATATAAATTATAAAACTTAACATATTAAAAAAATATATATTAAATTCTCAGTTAATATTACAAAGATAGGAACCAAGTATTACAATAAATTTCTTATGTATAATTTATATATATGCATAGGTTTTAGAAGATCATCGTTATTATATTTATTTAAATTTTAATCGATCAACTGTTTAGATTATTTTATTTTTGATTTTCAAAAAAAACATAAGTTAAATTATAGATAATATTACTAAAATATATTTACAAATATAAAAATTATATGCAAATAAAAAAATTTATCAAATTTTATTTTTATAACAAATTTAAAACTATTATTATTGAATCGGAAAATATAGATGTTATTCAATATATCCATAGAATAACTAAACAAAACATATATTATGTATCTAAAATCATACGTTTAATTAAAATACATTATGTTATTTAAACTAAACTTTGCATATTAATTATAATATAAATTACAAAAAACTAAAATTTAAAATAAATATTATTAAATTGTTATTAAATATTTATTTTGTAAATATTTATCCGGGGAAAATCACTTAGTATCTCATTATATATCTTACCGACCAACTTGATAGAATTGTAATTTTCTTTCTTTTGTTCATTGATTGACCAGTGTGGTCACTCATTTATCTCTCTCTTTTTGTTATCTGCAAATCAATGCAATAATGTATTTTGAATGGATATATACAGTTTGACTCCTAGTTTGGATCCATTATGGATGCGGTGTTGCTTGAAGTTGAAGCCTCAACAAAAGGAAGAATCAACGAAAAGTAAAAAAAAGTGGTAAAATCAAATCGAGCATTTTGTGATCGATTAAAAAGAAGAGAGGAAGGTATATATGAGTGACCACACAGTCGTTATTTAAATATCAGCACTGTTAAGATTCTCCTCTCTTTTTTCTATTCTCCTCTAATGCTCAAAGCCAGGGTCTCTCTTTTTTTTTCTCACTTTCGGCGTGGGAATCACGTGGAGAGTCCCTGAGGAGACACGTGGTCGGAAAGAATTTGCTGACCAGACCCCACACCTTAAAGTGGACAACTAGACCACGCTGGTCATCTTCATCATTCATCTCCTCTTCTAGATTTAAAATCTATTCGCTTGAGATTTGATTTTTGGTATATTATGGAGGGAGTGGGCTTGGCTCAGCTTAATATGTGATGCCCTATTAGCAGTAAATTTGATGTTCTTAAAAAGTTGAACTTCAAGGCTGTAAGGTTTTGGGCTAGGTCTTGAAAAATACAACACACTTATATATAGATTTGAACTGGAAGGCTTTCTTTCTTCAACTACACATTTAACTAAAAGAAGTTATCTTAAGACGAAACGATTATCCAAAGAGCACATCCGTATGTTTGTATCTAATCTATGTTAGAAAGAATACAACTTCTATTCTTTACCTCTTTTATTAATAAATTCATTCGGACATTTCCCTTCTGAGGAATATAATTGACACGTCCTTAAAGTTTTTATGTAATATTTTTGACGCGAAAGCTGGTCGGAATTCGTCGTCGTGTCTAGAAAATTAATTGAGTCTTTTTGATTTTTCTGATTTTTAAATTAATCTAACTTTTCATGTGTGGGAAAATGATAGCTCGTGGAAAATTAAGCCATTGATTAAAGTTGTGTGATGGTCTTGTATGTTTGCTGGTAGCTAGTCACGCTCCCACGAATATGTGAATACCAACATCACTCCAATTAATTTTTAGATTCTGAACATTATTACACACAACTTGCCATTGATCATGCTTATAATCAACGGTCAATAGTCAACGCTCACTTACCCAAAATAAATAAAACAAAAAAGTGACCAAAATTAATTGGCCTGATTAGTTGATTTGTTACTTTATTTAGTTTAGGAGTAGTTTGAGTATTTAGTCTTTAATTTTGCCATTGACCAGAATCATTAAGTGGTAATACCAAAAATATAAAGAGAATTTTCATTGTGATAAACCACATTATTGGTACCACTATCCATTTTTACTTTCACTAAAAAATATTTTATAAAAATATCTTTTTATTAAGAGAAAAATTATAAATTAATTAAATCTTAAATTTTATATTTCAAAATCATATCCTACCTTTTAACTCTAAACCCTAAGTCTTAAACTAATTAACCCTAGGGTTAGAAATGTGTTTTTCATTTTTGAAAAATAAGAGTAAAAATGAAGGAAAATTGTCAAAAATATCACTTTCCTTGTACTATTTTTATGATTATTTTAATCACTTTTATTCTTATATTTTAAGAAAAAAAACATACTTATAATTTTGGATTAATTAATCTAAGATTTAGGGTTTAAAGTTGAGGGGTGTAGTAGAGTTTAGGAATGTAAAATGTAGGATTCTAATTATTATTATTTTTAAATTGTTTATTAAATAATAATATTTATGAAATGTCTCATTAATAAAAGTAAAAATGAAAAGTAATATCAATAATGTGTAAACATGAAAATTTCTCAGATATGATTAATGTAAACATGAAAAGTGGACGTGGAAATTTGTTATTTTAGACGATTTCCCAAAACATAATGTAAAACATTTCTGTTATTAGATTTCGAGATAGGAGTACAACGCTACCTCGACAAAAAAGGAGTACAATGCTACCAATACATGCGTTAATTAAATCACTAAGCCATAATTTTAATCTCAAACTAATGTAGACAATAAATATTTATCAGTTATCACCTGTTAGAAAATTAACGCAATTTTTTAAAATATTGTTTCAAATGTCAAATTTTCCAAATGCATTATCTTTTCAGAATCTTTTTATATATTTCTCTATTTGATGTTTTCTCTATTTTAAAAACATCCACAAAATAAATAAAAATATAACGTCCCTAACACGTCTTTGTGTTACACTATTATTCTCCTTCTTTGTCTCTTCAATTAGTCTTCTCTGAGCTGTATCCAAAAAGAAAAAGTAAAAGAAGAACCTCTCTGGAACTCTCCCAAGCTTCTCAATGAATCACTATGGAGAAGGAGGGATGCAGATCCAGCCTTACCACGACGGTCCAAGAACCGGAGACTTCAAAAGCTATAGCGTTTCGTACGCGACGGAGACAGAGAACAACATCTACGATATCAAGAAAGGGAAGTCGATAGCGAGGTCGAAGTCTTGGGGGATAACGGACCCGGAGCTCCGGAGGAAGAAACGGGTCGCGAGTTACAAGATGTATAGTGTTGAAGGCAAAGTCAAAGGCTCTTTTAGAAAAAGTTTTAGATGGCTTAAGCAGAGGTACACACAGGTTGTCTATGGCTGATGATGCATATATTTTTTATCTTATATGTATCTATGTGTGTTGTATTCTTCAATGTAACTGTGATGGGCTACATGGCCACAAACTATATATGATCGATCGATGTTATAGTTGTTACATATATATTTTTTCCTGAGTTTCACAAAATCTTGTTTAGAGTAGATTGTGACATGTCTTTCTCTTGGTTACTTCAAGTTCATGAGATATAATCTTGTTTATCATTAGACTTGGATATGGTTGTGTGAAAAAGCTGTGTTGTTATTCTACAAGAGCAATCTATATTGAGTGTTTGAATTATAATCCATATGAAACCACCCGGTCTAGCGATAGACCAATTCCGAAGAGCTAACGAACGTGGATTTATGTAATCCCACGACACTAAACATGTGTGGTCATACGACATAGATTTACGTCTCATTGCAAGCAATCGGGTATGTTTAACGCCGATGAACAGACTAAATCCTCAGAAAACTAACAGGTTGGGTTTTAGCCTATCAAATATTTTCGGTTATAAAGAAAATCTTCTTAGGTTATCGAAATTCAACTTGAGATCTCAAAAATCGTAACTAAGATAATTCCTTGTTGTGATTAGTATATTCTTGCGGGTTTCATCTGATGACTGAACATAAATTTTTATGGTAGACTCAATACTATTCCATAACACTCTGTTTGAAGTCTACTTTCAGCATAATGGGAATTTTATGGCAATAATAATTACCCAATTGAATTAGATTATCAAAGACATTCAACGAAATCTATTTAAATGCCTCTCTCAATATCAAGATTAATCAATGAAAGTCTAACAATATTAAAGATTAAAATTTGTTGCCATATCAATAATACTGTCATATAGAATAATAAAGACTGCTATAAACAGGGTTCATTACTATTTTATATTGCACGACTTGTCAACAACACAAAATCGGAGGAGCTTATTGTAATATCCGCAAAATCATTTTCTTTCATTAAAAAATTGCGAAACGGAGCTTCTCGTCGGCGTTAGAGAGAAGATCGGAGAATGTGGGAGTCGATATGCCTGACGCTTGCGGCCACCGCCGGTAACAACATCGGCAAGGTTCTCCAGAAGAAAGGCACTATCATCCTCCCTCCTCTCTCCCTCAAGCTCAAGGTCCTATCCCTCTCTCTCTCTCTCGATTGCATGCTCTCTCCGATTCTCAATTTCCCTTTGATTTGGTTGATCTCTTAATCGTGGATTCATATCTCGTTATTCGCATTTCGATGAGAAATGATTGTATTTGGGAATTGGATCGTAGTTAACTTTGGTTTCTTCATGTATTGCTTTGTTCTATAACATTTTGATCCATATTGTGATTCATACTATCAGTTTGTGAATGTTTCAGGTGATAAGAGCATATGCTGGTAATAAACCATGGGCGTTAGGTTTTCTTATGGATATTTTTGGTGCTTTGTTGATGCTCAGAGCACTCTCTCTTGCCCCTGTAGGTTCAAATCTCCCAACACTTCTATTTGAATGTCAAGATAGAGTAGACCTTGGCTTTGCTGATTAAACCTTTGGATCCTGAGTGTGTACTGTTCTTTCAGGTGTCTGTAGTTCAACCAGTATCTGGATGTGGACTTGCCATTCTTTCCGTATTTTCGCATTTTTATCTCAAGGAAATCATGAATGTGTTTGACTGGATTGGGATTACCTTGGCTGGCATTGGCACCATAGGTAACCATTTCAATATTTTGTCCCCTGTTCACTATAGTGTTGGGAGCTGTTCAAAATATTTTGATAGTAGAAAAGTTCATCTTTAATAATTTGAAGATTTATCCTTTCTGCTATAGGTGTTGGTGCGGGTGGTGAGGAGCAAAAAGCATCTTTGATATCTGTCTTCCAGTTCATCTGGCTAGCACTTGTTGTTGCCATCTTGTTTGTAGGTACCTCTCATATATGGTATTTCATTAGAAAGTCTTCCTCTTTTCAAGTCATCTCTGTTCATCTTTTTGCTGACTTAGGGTATTCCTTACCTGTATATCTCATTTTCAAGTGTGACCATATATTCTTTTTCATCTTTGTCAAATAATAGTATCACTTGATTGGTGTTTTAATGGCAATGTTTTTGATAACTCGTGTGTTAAGGTACTACTAAATGCGTGGCTTCATATCTATAAACGCCAGCGCAGGGAGCAGGAGCTGGTATGTTATCCTCTAAACTCTCTAGTTGTTTTGACTTTGGAGCGATAAGAGCTTGTATCAACTCTAATGTCATTTCGTTATATTTCTCCTATCAAATGCACTTAGCCTTATTTTGGTGTGCAGATGGAATATGAAGTTGTAGAAGAAATCATATATGGCTTGGAATCTGGGGTTTTATTCGGGTATAAGAGCTTATCGTTTTGGATTTACGTATCTAGCCTATGATGTTTTACCTATCGTTACCTCCTAAATATCCAGTAACATTTGCTGTTGATTTTCGAAATATATACGGACCAATGTGCTGGTGTGTCCGCAGAAACATTTCATAAGAGACGTAAAAACTATATTTGAACTGTATTCGTAGTTGTCTGTGTTACATAGCTGACAATAGTTTATACCTCGTTTCATCACAGGATGGCATCTGTAGTATCAAAGATGGGTTTTGTATTCGTGGAGCAGGGGTTTTCTGCAATGTTCATCCCCATGTGCATTTCGATTAGTATATGCTGTAGTGGAACAGGATTTTTCTACCAGGTAATCTGTACTTGCTAGGCTTTTCTATATCCTCAATCTTATCTGCATTTGAGTGAGGAATGCACCATTGTGTATAATATAAATGATATTTAGTTCATCATAACTCTAATTTCTTCTCTCTTTTTTTTTACTTTACTAGACTCGGGGACTAAAACATGGGAGAGCAATTGTAGTATCCACTTGCGCTGCAGTGGCATCAATAATAACAGGTGTGGTTGCAGGAATGTTTGCTCTTGGTGAGAAATTGCCCACGTCACCATCTGGACGGCTATTACTTCTCCTGGGATGGTAAAGTTCTACTCGCCAATTTTCTTGTATTATTAGAGAGATGAAAGCAGTGATAAAAATTGCGAAAGACATAGCATTCGTTATGTGCATGAACATAGAACAAACTGCAGCAGAACTATCCTTGGATGATGGGAGAGTCTTGAAACGTTTTTTGCAGGTTACTGATCATGCTAGGTGTTGTATTACTTGTGACTTCATCACGACTTGTCAGACATCTTCCTCGGTCATTCAGGCGTTCTAGACAGAGCAGTTTAGAAAGAAGTTTCAGCACAAGGCGGACAGCTTCTCACGTACAGAAAGATACAAACCCAAGTGCGGTTATACAAGCAGCAACATTGCACCATCTCTTAACAACCCCATCAAAAGAGAAAGACTAAAGACTTGAGAAACACCAAATAGTATTACTGGGCGCATTTGGCTTTACACAGTGTTTCATCTCATAGATATACAGTTAAAAGTCAAGAGCTTTGGATCAATTTATGATGTTACTTTTGGTATTTGAAATGCGAAAATGAGTTCCCCTTCTTATGTGGCTCTAATTTTGATTCAGTTTCTATTTGGGAAATTTAATTCGGTTTAATTTTTCCACCTCTCTAGTTTAAGTTGCATAAAAGTGTTCTATCCATTTTTCAAATCCAAGCTTAATGTAAGTTGTGCTATATCTTAAGTCTGAGACTCTTAGTTTTTCCATGTCCTTTTTTGTACATATTAATTAACAATATTTTGAAGAAAAAAAGATAATAGTGTGCAAGTAAGTTGTTGAAAGTGAAAAGGACCGGTTAACCATGGAGTGAGATACCTAAAAGAGAAACCGAACATCAAATTAGGTTGGGGCTTAACCTATACTTGGTACCAAATCAGGACATACGCCAAAACTGAGGGAGGCAATTATGTTTGACAGGGAAAACACACTCACATCTTTTTACTATATTTGTATTTTACCATCTTCTACTCTTTTCTTTTCCTTCACGTTGATCATATTCCCCACACTCCTACTCAGCTTTTTATTTTACTTTTGGGTCCCCTCATGGAGTATATTATTTTCATTAGTCACATTCAGCTTTTTATTTTCTTTTGGGCCCCCTCACTAAAATATGGAGTTTGCATATTATTTTCATTAGTAAAGTAAAGCTAAAGATTTAAGACATCAAACTGAATCCATCATCGAGTTTAAGAAGTCAACACTGAAGTTGAATGTATTGGTTACTCAAAGATTGGTTTAAGAAACTGATGTGAGTAAATTTGATGAGCTTGATGAATTGACAAGGACATGCTTAAGTGTCTATCAGAAAGATTAATATCACTAATCATGTGAGTACAATCGTGATCCAATGTAAGGATTGCATTTATTCGAAACTGTATAACTAATTGGTTTTGACGTCGACTGAGAAGAAATATGAGAGATTACATGAAATACATTGTCTACAAGTTTAACTAGGTGTATTTCCATTTTTTTTTATTGTTTTACATGAAACAATAGTAACGAGTTTCTTGCTAAATGATGTACATTTCTCTAGCTAGTTTTGTTTCAAGAAAATTTCAATTCTACCACAAGTTTCGTACCATTTTTTAAATTTATCATTAATAAATAATTATTTTCACAAATATTTTAAATTTAAGATAAAATAATATTAAACTAAAATTTTAAATATTTATTAAAACATTTATAAACTTAATCCCAATCTTTTAATATCAAATCCTAAAAAATAATCACTAATACCAAAACCCAAATGATAGTATATTTGTAGATTAGTGATATTTAAAAAAAAAATTAATTTGTGGTCTTTCTAACAATTTTATTTTTGTTTCTATATTTTTTTGTTGTTAATATCTTAGAAAAGGTTTTGTGGTTGGTGGTAAGCAGACACTCATAGTTTTGTTGCACTCATTTTAAAAGGATACTAATACTTTATTTATTTATTTAAAGTATACATCAATCTTTGACCGAATCAATTGTAAACCCTTTTACTTACTACCTAAAAACACGTTCTATAGTAATGTTTTTATCACCGTGAAGGTCATCATCATCACCTTTAAAACTAGCTAATGGCTTAATCAAAATGATCCAACGTAGAAGAAAGAGAGAGAGAGAGAGACACATATCCAGACCATTCCCCACCACAAAAGGCACTACTCAGCAAAAAGAAGAAACCTCATCATCAAATGTCACACATCATTCACATTTTTTGTAAGCCATCGAATGAAACAAACAAAAGGGACCACACACACTCCTATTCTAAATAGACATTCACTATGATCCGACACTTGTGGGACTTTTCCTGCATCACTCTCAGTCACAAAGATTCCTTCTTTCTTTCTTTAGGTAAAACCAAAATTAACATAACAAACCAACAAAAGGTTGAGACTTCTTTATACAGAACATCCCAAGAAACCAAACTTAACTAACATAATCAGCAACACTTTCAGAGTGGGGACCCATTGTGCTGTTCCAAATTGCAACAAGGCTTGAGTTTCTCTTATACACACATTGTAAATTCTTCAAATAAAATCAGAACTAAACTTGAAATGAAAGTAGCATATGCTATAACCAATACTAATGTTTCTTACTGAGGCTTGCTTTGTTGTCCAGGGTAAGCTCCAAGTTCTTCAGCTTTCCAGCTTTCGTGCGCCGCAACATGCTTGTGTGAAGGAGTGTATTCCTGTCAAGAATATGAAAACAAAGTCTTGGTAAAAGAAAAAAATTGGTGGAATCACAGAACAAGAAGAAGGTGGAAGGCTAAGTCTATGTACCTCCATCTTATCCATAAGCTCTTTGGCTGTTGGAGCTGAAACCACAATGTTACGTGCGCCTGGTTTGATAAAACCTTCTGCAACGCCAGTGTCAAACAAAGCAAGTAAACTGTTGTAGTACCCATCAACATTCAATAGACCAACCTGCAAGAAAACAAATCCCAAACGAATCAAACAACGTATGAATTATCAGTCTCTGGATCTTCTTGACATAGCAAATGAAATGTTAGAATACCGTTTTCTTGTGGATACCAAGTTGTGACCATGTTATCATCTCCAGCAACTCCTCCATAGTCCCATAACCTCCTGAAACAAAACAAAAAAAGTGGTTTTAGATAGTCAAAACTAAAACTTTCATCATCATCATGTTAAAACAAAAAAACTTTCATCATCACAAAGTTGTTTTGGTTATGTATTAAACACTTCTTTCTCACCGGGAAGGGCGATGAAGGCCTCAGCTTCTTGAGCCATTGCAGCTTTGCGTTCATGCATGTCTGCAACCACTCTTACATCTCCAACAGTCTCACCAGATATCTGATGAAACCCAAGTGATAAGATATGGTAAAGGCAAAACAATGAAACCATCAAAAATCTAACTAAAAACTATTATACATCATCACTCTTAGTCCTCTCTTGAACTTATCCATATTGCAACATTGAAACACATTCATCATTAGATATACTTGCAAAACTCTACTTCAAGTTTGCTATTTACTTGAAGAACTTGAGATTTTAGAAGAAGATACATACCTCTATTGGCATCAAAGCTTTGGGAATGATCCTGCAAGTACATAGAATCCAATCACAAACCCTTAGAGAAGTTTTAGAAATGAAAGGAGACTGTAAGAGAAGGCTCTTAAAATAACTAACCCAAGTACATGGAAGCCACCTTCATAAACTCTCCTGGATATAAGACCCATCAACCCAACACTTCCTCCTCCATAAACCAAGTCAATCTTCCTCTTCACCTACCACATTCCAAGTCACATAAACAAATACAACACATTCAGAAAAACAGAGGAAGACTGATGCAGATAGATATTTATAAATACATCAAAGACCCTATTAACTACACCTCCAAAATCTCAACATAGACATAAAGCAAACAAAACCACAAACCCATTAGTATGAAACCCATGTTTAACGAGCAAGTCAACTTAAAGAGTTGGCCTTTAGGTATTCAAAAACAGAGTAAAAGCTCTGTTTTTTTCTGGAAAGTTGATTTCTTTCATTGATGTGTTGAAAAGTTTATGTTTTTAAATCGTGAAACCAAAGGAGAAGCAATGATAAGAAGAAGAGAAGCTAAGAGAAGAGAGCAAACGAGTTCATTGCCGAGTTCGATGCAGCGTCACTGAAAACTTCTCTGTGACCAGAGTGGCTTCCGCAAAAGACACAGATTTTACTGAATCTGCTTCTCTGCTGGTTGTCTTCCTCCATTGATGGATAAAAGTGGCAAAGACGAAACCTTTTTGTGTGTGACGATATAATTATATTGCGGATGCAAACAATATCGCTGAGAACAAAACAAAACTCTGATCCTGTTCCGAAGAATCGGTAAAGAGCCTGTATTTAAATTGTTTTTTAGTCGACAAAAAAATTGTTTTTTAAATAAAAAACTGAGTTTAAATTAAGGCTTTGATTGGTGACTTTAATTAAATTGATTAAGTTTGAGTTAGTAATTAGTACTTAGTAATATAGATCAACACAGTGATAAAAATTGGTGTCTAGACGCCCGCATAATTAGCAAAACGGATAAAAACGAAACGATTTTTTCTAATCGATTTTTTAAAAAATCAGTTTAAATGATAAAAAAAATCGGTCTAGACACCTAAATAATAATCTTCTATAAGGCATCTAATCACCAATTTTTTAAACATTGGTTCAAAATGTCACCAACCATACATAAATTTTAGTTTCTTAAGCTAAAGTTTGAGTAATAATGTGTTATATTTGAGTTATAATTTTGAAATTTCCTTTTAGAAAAACCGATAACTCAAATTTAATTAAATATCAAACAAAATTCTATGTATTATAAGTTGGATTCATTTTTTTGGGTTTTTGTTACTTATCCAACGTTAATCTTTTTGACTGTTGATAATTTTAAGTTTTTTTTTTCAATTCTGATTATCTCACTTTTAGTTTTTGTCGGTTAATAAAGTATTTTCAAAAAATTATATAGCTGTTTACTATTTAGTCAGGAATGTTTATAAACTATTATTTTCAATGGGATTACTTAAACAAAATGTTACTACAATTTTAATTGATAATTCTAATTAATAACTAAATTTTAAAATAAATAAAATTATATATAGATATACAAATATCTTTTGTTAGAATATACAATATATTGCCTTAATTTAATTTATTTCATATATTTAATTTTTCTAATCTATTTATAAGTTTTATAGTAAATATTATTATTGATATTCATAATTGTTTTTAAATATATACACTACAACTTATACATCAAAACGTTACTAATCAAAAATCTTATGAATTAGTGATTCATATTTTTACATTTTACAGTGAACTCAATAAATAAATTTACCATTTTTACTATATAACTTTTATTATAAGTTATATCAACATATACTCAAACTCAACATTTGAAACCAAGAATATAAAAATGTTAAATGGTTTTTAATAAATATATACTAAAAGTAGTTATGACGTGCGTAGATATGGCGAACAAAGGAAGCGCACATGAGCCTCCACAGCTCCTTCCTTCGTCCAACGCCAATCTCTCGCCTAAAGCCATTTGTATATTTTCTTTATAAAGCTACAATACTATATCTTATCCAAATCATTAAGTAACGTGTTTTGTTGTTGGTTTTCAAATCCTAAGAGTGTATTTAATGGTCATGGCAAATAAATTAAAGGGGACTACCTTGATCTATTTCTTGGTTTTATTTGTTTATTGTGTACTTGTGAATTACTATTATGGTCATCTTAGTCCTGGCTTATATAAGTATGTTCATTTTATTCAATATATTGTCTTTTAATTTTGTTTCTTTTCCCAAAACTATGTTTCATGTTTTGTTTTAAACACATGCAAACAAATATAAAGTGTCTTACACTATTAGTTTCTCGTGTGCGTGGTAAATTTCTGAGTTTGGTTTTCAAGTCCTTTGTTGTTGTTATTGTTGATGAGTTTTACTCCTTAGTCCTTACCAAGAGTTTGTAGAATAATTGTCATCCTATAAACAAAGTAATAGCAGGATTTATATGTTCTCTATCTTTAAAAAGGTTTATTTTCTTGTTATATAAAAATGTTATTTTAGAATTTTAATATAATTTTTACTATAATTTTAATTTAATATCAATTGTAAATGTATTGATCCTATAAATAAATTTATTTATTTGAAATATTATTAATTTTCTTAATACAAATATAATTATGTTTCACTAATTTTATTAATCCGTGTGAAAAATGTTTAATTGATACTTTTTATTAACCAGAAGAATCTTCGTTTTCATTGACCGGTGTGTATAATAATACTACTGCATGCAAGCGCGCAAATGCATGCACCTAGAAGGCTAATCGTTACTAATGGTTGTTTTTTGTTTAAATTAATCGTAGCTTTACTCACGATATATAAAAACTCTGCTGAGTTTCTTTGCGATTATTAAAATAAAAGTAACATGAATGATTCATTTCTATATGACTTTTTTTAATTATTGCTCTTGGAACAAGATAAAGTATTTTGAAGATTACATAACAACAGAGTTAAACTTTTATTTTCAAAGACATTTAGAAGCTGATGTTCCCACATGGCTTGCCAAATTGATTGGCCTCTCTGTACCGGTGTA
>CAJHQP010002955.1:0-75395 GCA_905132765.1 Moricandia arvensis | reverse complement strand
TAACCTGTAAAGACTCTAAAACAATACAAATTGCATAATAAAGACTTAAAACCATATTCCTATCATAGGTAAAATCTGGTAAAACCCATGACATATCAGTGTGCTGTTATGCGTTTTTGTAAATTGTTATTTGAGCGAAGTAGTGAGTGTGAGAGCGTGGTGCCTCGATTCCAGTGTTAGATGTCGTTATTGTTTTTGTTGTTTTTCAGCTTTGGGAGAGAAGAGGCTTTCAGAGAGAAATAAAAAGCTCGTAGTCGAAGTTTTTATTACTTTTTCCTGGTTTCTCATGCCCCGTAATGTTCTACGAGTGAGGTATCGATGTCGAATTGTATTGAGTTCGATCTGGTTCCTTCTGGCCTGTTATTGTTTTGTGAGCGGAGTACTGAGCTTGCGAACACGATTGTAGTATTACGAGTTTTTTTAGATGAGTGGTTGCACACCTATGGGAAGAGCTACCTATGTACCTTGTTAAGGGATCAAGGCTAAACGTAGTTCGATTGTTGAAATCATAATCAATTGTGATGGATTTTGAGGTTAAAAGCATTCCAAGACCTCATAACTAGTATGTTCAGTTTATTGTCAAAGAGTTCGTAGACACCGGAGCAAGCTACTTTGTGATTCGACAGGGAACTTCCTAATTGATCCCTAGTTTTCTGGCACACCACTCCGTGTTATAGCCAACTGCTTCGTGCAGTACCAGGTATCCTACTAAAAATTGTCGATGTCTGACTCACGAATTGTAGTAGAGAGCTGCTGCTTGTTGATAGTTCTTCATCTGGATTAGTGCTTGATCTCGACGTGTGTCGTTAAATCGAGCTGATCGCGGAGCATGTGTTCGTTTATCTTAGGATTCAGAGCGCATACGCTTCACCTTAGGCTCAGAATGGCCGTTTTGGTGGGTATTACAGCTTCTATTCAAGCTAAAGAAAATGGTGTTTCTTGGGTCACTTTGTGGGGTGTCGTTCGATATGCCCATAAAACTCTTGGAAGGTCTGATTACCAGAATTCTTTTTTTGTTGCTTAGGCGTCTCTTAATGTTATTTAAGAATTGTTTGTTAGCTGCTTTGGCTTGGCCGTTCCCTTGTGGGTAGTACATAGTCGAAATGACCAGCTTGATTTTCAAGAGGTCATAGAACACATTGAATTTTATCGAAATGAACTGCGATCCGTTATCATTACTATTTGATATGCTCAAATTAACCTTCAAGCTACTTTCTCAAATAAAAAGTTTGTAGTAGTGAGAAACAAATCCACATAGACTCGATATTTCACACAAAAGACTATCAGTTTTAGATCAGGCTAGTCAATAATAATTGTAAAGCAGTAAATATTAGAGTTGTAAACAATGGGAAAAGTGCTAGAATCTGGGATTTATCAGACAATGAATTTGATACAAAAATCAATGGTTCCAAGGGTTTATAATGTTTAATTCTAGAACTCGAACGCAAACAGTAATCCAGCTCTCACTGCGATAAGCTATCAGATGTCTAACTCTAAACCAACTCTCGTTTCGTTTCCGATGAATCAAACAAGAAATAAAACATATTTGATATCATTCAAATTTAAACCAAGACCAACTCTCACTGCGAATGGATAGTTTGGTAGAATTAGATGCAGGTATTGATTACACTCTCGTCTCTCACGATGATCATATGATTCTAGGTTGTAGTTAATGACGCTAGAGACTAGTGTGATGAACAGTCATTCTGTAGAATTTGATGAATAACCCTAGAAATCCTATGATTACCAATTTGATATTATGCTCATGAAATCTTAAACCTAAAAGGAGAATTACTAAGACATGAAAGCAATAACACCAAATCATAGTATGAATAAATGACATAGATGAATCAATAGGAGTTCCAGATCAACTATGAAGGAGTTCTACTCTACCTCTCCAAAATTAAAAGAAGGCATAGCCTAAACAATGGCTGCAAGATAGTAAAATATAGGTCAAAATACGTCCTTGATTATTTTTTAAACAAAGGAAACTTTGGGGCCAAACTGCAGTTCTTCGAAACAGATAAAAACTCATTGTAAGCAGTTCAGGAAGAGCGTCGTTAGATACTCAGGTTGCATCGATCGATGCCTTTTAGATATATTGAATTCTTGACAGCTTCCTCTGGCACGTCGGACGAAGCACTCTTCAGTAAAATGGGTATAGTTTTGATCCAATCGTCTGACTGACCTCAAACTGGTGGCATTAGAAAGTTAACTCAAAGATCTATCTTGTGTCAAAATAGGAGCTCAATCGCATTGTGGGAATTCCTTTCGTAACTAAACTACAGACACTTATGTAGAGTTTTGAATCTCAAATAACTCTAGAATCTCCAAAGTTCCCCAAAATGTACCTAAACTTGAAAAGACTCAAAAACTACTCCAAACACATATAATAGAATCTAATAGTACTTATATCATGGTTAAAAACCGGTAAAAACCACGATATATCAATTACCCCCAGATTTATCATTTGCTTGCCCTGAAGTAAAACAGATGAACTTGTGGAAGAGGTTTGAAACGTAGGGACTCACCAGCGCATTAGAACACCACCATCACTTCTACAATGTTGCAAGTACATTTGAGGAATTTCCATGTACCCTTTCCCAGTTTAGCAACCACGCCATACCAAAACTCACCAGATACCATCTGACATACCCCTCTACTAACCGCATTTTTAACCATAAAAGTGACGGCTTTATCTTCGGAATATCGATCAAAGAACACATGGACTCTTACCCAAACAGGTTTCTAAACACACATGCAGTCTTTTTGGTTCATTTCCTCCCTCTTTCTCCATTCTCTAGATCTTTTTTTCTTCTTTCTTTTATTTTTAATTGCTTCTCTTTTTTAAGCTCTGCAAAGTGTTAGCGAATAATGGGGTCATAGGAAATTTTCTTACCCCTCCCTTCAGCTTTGTGTGATCATCCAATTGTATTAAAATAATGGAGCCATAGAATGTTTTTCTACCCCTTTACGGCTTTACTCCTCTTGAAGTCATATCAATCTTTTTTTTCTCGTTTCTAGATGCTAAAGAAAGCAGAGAGGGGAACCAGAAACATAAAAACTTTTTCCTTCTAGACATGCAGGAGAAATCTGATCCAGTGTGTTCCAAGCCCTAAGACAAGAAAATTGAGTAGATTAGGTTGGAGATCAACTTTGGTTTCTTTAGACATTCTAAGTAAGTGTGGATGTTACTAGAAAGTTGATCCACTTCGGCATTTCCATTCACTATATCCTGTAATTCAACAGCTTAAGATGGTGACAGAGAGTGGTTAGGTGGTTTGTTCCAAGAAAAAGTTTATCATCTCATTTTTTACTCTATAAAAGATTAACTGACGTTTAAAATATGAGAAATCTGATCTAGTGTGTTCTAAGCCCCAAGACAAGAAAATAAAGTAGATAATGTTGGAGATCACTTTTCGTTCCTTTAGACATTCTGAGTCAGTGTGGATGTTACTAGTAAGTTAATCCACTTCGGCATTCACTATATCATGTAGTTCAACAACTTAAAATGGTGCTAGAGAGTGGTTAGGTGGTTTGTTCCAAGAAAAAGTTCATCATCTCATGTTTGAGTCTATAAAAGACTCAACTGACGCTTAAAACAGAACACAATGCAAATAGAAACCTCCCCGAGACTTAAACAACGCGGTCTCAGTATTATCCAGTTCGAGATTGGAAATTTTTTTTGTAAACATTGAACAAGATAATGCGAGTACCTGCCTTCTGCGATGAGCGTCTATCGACCCTGTCCAGCCGTCGGTTGATGCTGGTCCTGATATTGTTTCACCTTTTTGTATACTATCCTGAAAGACACTAAAACCAAAACCAAAAGTTAGTGAAAAAAATGATAAGAAAATATGTTGACTTACCAATGGGTTGGCTCCCATCAAGCACTTTCAGTCATTAGCTTCACTTTGGAAACCATATTCAGTCTATATGAGATTGGGAACTTTCTCTAAAACAATTCTGAGTGTTCAATATCTTTAGATTCAGCACACTGCCCATTAAAATCTTCATAGAAGCGTTTCCTTTGTCTATCATCTCTTCAGTGAAGACAGCCCGAACCTTTGCAAAAGTTTGTGAGAAACCTCCGCCACCAAGAGGATGATGAGTATCCCTTTATACCCTCCATTCGATGAGGATTACTGGTTCCACTGATTCTGGATGTTTATCTGAGAGAGCAGAGTGACAGACGAGGACATTGAGCATATGTTCCATCATATCAGAGAGAAGACAATGCAGAAGATTACACTAAAGAAGAAGAATGAACCTAGGAATATAGTGGTTCCATGCATAATTGGAGGTCACATCTATCCTAATTCACTTTGTGATACGAGTTCTTCAGTCATTGTCATGCCTAGGGTGATGAAAAATCAGCTGAGCCTGAAGACAGATTCTTCAGAAGATTCATTAAGTTTTGTGAATTGCTCCAAGGTGAATTTATGAGGAATTGTTAGAAACCTTCAGGTACAAATCGACAGTGGCATAGTTCTACTGGATTTTCATGTCAAGGATATTCAGACAGACTGAAATTCTTCTCTAATACTTGGGACTTGGGAGAGTCTTGATAGCTACTGTAGGAGCTTTTACCAACACGCGACACTCATATAGAGAAAAATGTCTTTAATGAACCGGTCAGAGTGGTCAAATTAAACACGCCCTACATTGTGATAGGAGATGATCCAGGATTTGTGGCAGTTTGGTACTTCGATTCTGGAACAGAACATGAAGATGACGGAGAGGTATCGATCGACACCCAACCACCAGCATCGGTAGACACCCCTACGCCTCCCGAATTTCGTGAGGCTTTTTCAGTTGAAGCTTCCATTCCACCTAAAAGAAAAGTCTGTATAGTAGGACCAGATGAGCATGGATTTGACATAGATGAAGAGGGAATTGCACATTCTAAGGATGGAGGGATCATCAATGTTTTAAAAGAGGATATGGAAGCAATACTTGTGACGGTAGTTAGTTGGGGAGGTTGTTATGTGAGTCTACAAAAGTATGATGGATGTTTTAGTTTCATGGAGTCCACCTTACACGCCCATGTTATCCAGCACCTGAGGCTTGTAGGAGGAGATCGAGTTGAGAAGATGGTAGTTGGCATCAATACAACTCAGGAGAGGATATTTGATGAGTTCTACAGAATGATGCAATCTACTTTCCTCTCAACAAAAACATTGGATGGTTAAGAAAATGTAAGGAAGAGCTCCATCTGAAAGTGGATTACGCACGTGAGATTACTCAGAGAAAGAAAGAGCTCAAAACCAAAAGAGTAGAAGCCATCAAAAGCTTTGTAGGCACCTGGTTCGAGATGAGTAGAGAAGATGTAGATACTTGTTTTCCAACAAGTACTCCATTACCTCCATACTAGCCAAAAACCTCCAAAACGTCAATCTAAATACTATAAACAATCGTTTCATGGGAGGCAACACATTAGTAAGATTTAAATTTCTTTAAAGTTTTGTTTTTACTAATTTTCGTATTTATTTTTTTCGGGTAAAAAAAAGTTTAAGACATGTCTGCACCAAGCATCGACAAACACATGATTAATGTAGATCGACAAAACATCACGAGCATATATCACCACTTCATTGTGTCAATCGACACTCACCATCAACGAGCATGCATACAAATTTTTCCTTGTTAAATTTGTCCTTATGATTTATTTTCCCACCAATCTTGGACTGTATAACAGTGGGGACAGTGTTGTTGAAGTCTAGAGAAGGTATTATTGCATTGTGTTTTATTTTGAGTTTGAACTTTTTTTTGTTTTTTTATTGAGTTTTATAGAGTCAAGAAGGGGATGATGAACTCTTACAACTTTAGTTATCATCGAGCAACTCTCTAGCAATATTCCTAAATTTACTTATTGCATAATGTACCGAATGAATACCATTGTGGATCCACACTTGCTGAGAATGTTTGAAGCAACCAAACATGACCTCCAACCTAATCTACTTAATTTGTTTGTCTTGGCTTGGTATACACTGGATTGGATTCCTCCTACAAGTCTATAAGGTAATAGTTTGTTTGTTTTTGGTTCCTTTCTCTCTCTCTCTCTCTCACTCTTTCTCTCTCTCTCTCTCTCTCTCTCTCTCTCTCTCTCTCTTTGACATCTAAAAAAGAAAAGATTGAGATGATTTCCTTAGATGCATAGGGGTAGAAAAATTTCCTATGACCCCATTATTCTAATTCAAATGAATTATCACACAAAACTGGATGCGAGTGGTCGATGAATGTCTTATGAACACATTATTCGCCTACACTTTGCAGAGCTAAAAAGAAAAAGGAAAAAAAGAGAAAAAAATTCAAAGAAGAGAGAAAAAGGGAAGAAAATAGTAGAGAAGACTACTTGTATGTTCATGAACTTGATTGAATAAGAGTCCATGTGTCTTTTAATTGGTACTTCTAAGGTAAAGGCAACACTTTTTTATTATAAGAAATGAGGTTTTTAGAGGGGTATGTCACACAATATTGGCTATATTGTTGATTGGATGGTTTGGTTGTTAAGCTAGGGTACAGTACATAAGATACCTCTAAAGTTGGCATTGATTCGATGTGACTTGCAACATTGCATAGGTGATAATAGTAAGTATAAAATTGTGTGAGGACAAGGAAAAGAATAAGTTTGGCAGAGTTGATAAACTATGGATATTACCAGTTTTCATCCATAGTATATGTTTTTTTAGAGTTTATTATATGTTTTATAGTCTATTTTAGAGCCTTTTCAGGTCTATGTATGTTTTGGAGCAATGTGGAAATTATTGACCACTCTAGAGATTATTGATGAGAAAACTCATAAATATTGAACAAATCAAATGTCAGAATCGAGATTGAGGAAGAGTGTCGATCGACACTGCCTCCTTATTGTTGCTCAACATCCGCGTGAGTAGACGGGCAAACTTTAGTCAAAGCCGACTCAAGCCGGGAAGACCCACATAAGTTATAAGACTACCCTTGGCCGACTTATACCTAGTCTTTAGATGTTTTGCCATTGTTTGGGCAAAAAAATCACTCATAACTACCTTACAGTTTACCACCGTTCTTAGAAGTTTATAGTTATTGTTTGGAGAGACGATCAAGAACTCCTTTAGAGGTTTTGTTTTGGAACTCCAGTTTTTCTACCTTGTTCTATTTATACATTTTATTCATATTATTGTTATGTTTTGCTTAATCATGTCTAAGTAATTTTTTTTTGTTAGATTTAAGGTTTTCATTAGGGTTTATATGAATTAATGAAACATAGAAATGCTAGGGTGAATCTTTAGGATTCTTCATTGGAATTGAACTTACTGCTTGTGTTCTATAGTAGTTAACTCAAGATTGTTAGGCCATCTGCAGTGGTAAAATTTTTAGTGAGTTTCTCAAAAATCAAAATAATAAAACATAAAAGAAAAAAAAACAAAACAAGGAGGAAAGAGAAGAGAAACGTCTCTCCAAGAAGACTTTTTGCCTAATATTGAAAGAGACTTTTGTCATTTGTAAGTTATTGATTGGTTTCAATTTTTTAATATTATTTTTTTCTTTGAGAAACTCAAAAAGAGTTCACCACTGTGTCTGCCCTTAGATACATGCGAGATCTGGTCAAAAATAAACTTAGAGAACATATCGATTACGATGTTAATGATTGCCTATGGAAGCGTCGATTCTCTATAGTATCTATCGACTCTTGCTCTTTGTTCGCATGCGAAGACTGGAACAAAGACTTAGTCATCTATGATCAAACTCGCAACGAGAGCTGGATATCTTACTATTGCATTCGAATTCTAAGACGTTTTATCACACGTCCTTAGCATTTATACACCATAATTCTATTGTCTGAAACCGTAAATATAGCTATTTTATCATTTTGTTTACAAATAACTATTTTACGTGTTATCTACTATTTACTGACTTATTAATATATGTCTAATTTATGCTAATATGATTAATCTATTGTTTGTCCACGCTTCATGGAGATTCGATTTCTGAATATTACAATTGAATCTCTGATTTTAGAGAAAAAGTTGCTCTAAAGTACTTTGAGGGATATCATTAGGCTTAGGAAACTTGGAGTGGCCAAACTTGCGTTTGCAAGTAGGTACAAGGCCGAAACTGTCATCCTTGAACAGGCTTGCTTCAGGAGCACGGGTTATAGGTAATTGAGTCTAAAGTGCCTTCAAGCTGTTCATGAGGAGATCTAACCAAATTTTCAAGGTTTGTTTTGAAAATTATTGAATTTGAAAAGATACCTTTTTTGTTTTTGTTTTTGTGGCGGGAACATTCTCCATTTGATTGTAAATCTGGAAAGGTCAGAGAGCACTGACTGATGTTGATAGGGCAGTGTAAAGATATAAGTAAAAGCTGAGAGAACTGGAAGCAAAACAGTATTTATGTTTTGAAGTGATATGAGATTGAGATGGAGTGGACCATTGATACTACTGGTTAGTATGGTCAATTGTTATATTTGGTTTTACTAGTAATTCCAATGACTTTTTATTTTTAAAAATGAAATTGGTTACCAATTTTTTTATAAGACCGTGAATATCATTAATGAATAATGAACATTTGACACAAGAATAAACCAAATAAACAAGATCACCAAATCGATTTATTTAACAACCAGTAGGTCAACATTGAAATGGACCAGCAGAAAAGGAGAAGCTGGAGTCGCTTGGATCACAACAGGAGGAGGTAGTTGCCAATTGATATGTTCAAATTTACCTTAAGAACAACTTTTCAATTACAGATCGCCAGTTACAGTACTTAAAGATCGAATTCATAGGGACTATGATCACTCAGTATACTTATGGCTATCAGATTAAGCTACATCATAATAGTTGCAACCCATTTAATAATAAAAAGTAAAATGAGTTGTAAGGTAGATGTAGTAAGTGCTATATCTTGGAAAATCAATTAGAAAATCAAAATTGCAGTCTAGGCCTGAGCATTTTATCCGGACCCAAAAATCCAAACCAGAACCGACGCCACAAATACCCAATCCGAAATATGATATACAGACTCTAAAATATGACTTACTAGGATCGGTCCGCGCTACGCGCGGGATTTAGATTATGTTTCATTTCTTTTTGAGCAGAATTGTAAAGCATTATTTGTTAGGTATTGTCTAGTTTCATGTTGTACAGATTGTTGTACTTTATGAGATATTTGAAAGAGATGGTGGATTTCACATGTTAGAAATGTAAGTTCAAACTTATCTTGACTGTATTTTATAAATTAGAGACATCGGCTATTACATTTGTTAATGTGGCCTTATATGGGCTTGACAAACGTTGTTTTTAGATAGCCAAATATGTTGTTGGATCAATTTCTTTTTGTTTTTTTTATGTTTGTCTCTGTTTAGTAATATCTTTTTGACAAAGCAATCAATGAGTTTTATATAATTTTAGTGCATGTACTCCTGCCTAATACTGTATTTATACGAATGTTTTTATAAACAATTTGCATATTTTTCTATTTGTTGTATTTTTTGTACATACTATTTAAAATTTCAAAGTTAAAAAGATTCATAAGTTTTAATTGTAAACAGCGAAGCATTCAACTCGTCGTAAAGAAAAGTTGTGAGTATGATGTTAAAGCATGAAAAAAGATAACAAAATGCAAGAGTCATATAGAAGAATAATCACAGAGACTGATAACGGAGAGGAGGACGACAGTGTTGTTACATAATGAAACATACAAATTTCTTCATTGTTTATAGTGAAAACATTGTCGACATCTATCACATAGTTCATTCGTATGGTAGCTTCGTGATGGCATGATTAGCAACATAATGTGTGCGTATTGTTCTTATTCTTAGGAGACCAGGTCGTATTCTAGCAAAAACCACTTTATTTTCCTTCAACACTTGTTCACTTCAGCCATGTCAGTGTGCCAGTTATTCAATCCATATATCTCAACTATGTTTTTGCGTTGGTTTTTCATATAAAATGTTTATGATGATTTAATTAGAATTTCATTTCTATCAATTAGAAAGATAATAAAAATATATACTATTATACTTTGTTAATTGCAGATTAATTTTGTAATTTCTAACAAAAATAAACGTTATTGTTATTTTTACACCTAAAAATTCTAAATTGTTTTCATATTGCAGAATCATTTAAAATGTTCATTTATTGAATAATGTTAGCTTTTTAGTTAAAAAAACTCTTTGTTATTAAATCAAATTTGGTTAAAATGTTAGTTTTAATTATTTTCTGTTATATAGCCATCTTATCTAATGATTAGTTTGCTATTCACACGAATTTTTAATTATTAACTTTTCAAAATATTTTATTTCATATTAGAAATTTTATTAATTAATAATGTTGAAAAGATGATAATTTGATAATTTTAAAAAATATATTTGTAAAATAAAATTTAGATTAGTTTTAATTATTATTTATTTAAAAGAAGAAAAACATTATTTAGAATATTATATATTATATAAAGTTTATCTTAGATTATTTTATATATAACATTTGAGTTGAATTTAATCATAGTATAAAAATGTTTTTTTATTTGTAATTCAATGAAAACATCATAAAAGACTAAATTAAAATAAATTAGAGATAAGAAAACATTTTCTTAAAATGCTTTGTTTATGTTTATCGAAAATTTTTATATAAAGTATTTATTTTAATAAGATCATATATTTATATAAAAATTATAAATTTTATTATTGTTTTTTTTGAACACCAATTTTTATTATCGTTATTTTATCAAATTAATTTATATTTACATATGTCCAATTCAAAATATGTGAAATTATTAATTTTGTATTTGTTTATTTACCGAGTATTAATTTATAGACTTTCTACTATATATATATATATATATATATGTATTATTAATTTTCATTATTTTGTGTCAATATAATGAACCTCCCCGCTATCATTTAAATATTTTATTACCAAACATTCGGCTAAATCAAGAACTTCATCGATTCTACCATTGAATTTGTTAAGAAAATACATTTCAAATCTAGTCAAAACCAATTTAGTTTGTGTTAAACGGGTTTGGTTTGGGTATTGATCTCAAGACTATGTGTGAAAGAGATTCTATTAAAATGAAAAACAAAAAGCAAAACAAACTGATTAAACCACAAACTCCCAAAAACTTTAAAGAAACTAAAATCTAAAAATTTCATTTTAGCATATGAATGGAGCGTCCACATTACTATCGGTGCAATACGACCCAAGTTGCTGAGCATAACATTCATACTCGAGAAGCTCTCTCACAGCTAAACCCAATTCTTTCTTTGTGATGCTTTTACCTTTTTGTCTTATGATATTTGCCTCGTTCAATGCTCCATAGGCTTATTCCTTGGTGCGTACTCTAAAGTTTGATCACTCTAACATCCACTGAGCTACGTACCCTTATTTTTATTTCTCACTACTTGTTTCTTAAAACCTTGGCCTTCACTTTCCTACAGATTCATTATCTATCCTCCACTTTTGGTGATGCATGTAAAAGAGTCCTTGATATTTCCAGCTTCTATATCATCCTTCCATGTTTCTTGTGTTAGTATATTGATCATGCTCTGCAGAGACAGAGATCTGTTTGCGACATGGACAAAACAATCTTCGCTCCCGACAGAAGCTTTCTAGTTTTTTATGAAGTTTGATGGGAAGCCCATCAAACACACAAAGGCTAGCATCTGCATCACTGCAAAGGGGATATGATGTTAGGCAGGATAATCGAGACAGTTACCCAGAGTTATTTTTGGAAACTCCTCTTCAAGTTTTCAGTTATACATAGGATGGTACCATTTATTTGGGACTTGTGGAGAGTGATCTAAGTAGAGTCTCTGATTTCAGCATATCTCTCGTGAGGGTATATAACAATTCTATTATATTTTAGACTGATCATCCACTTGTAACATATAAATAGGGATAAATAGATAGATAGAAAGTAGAAACAAAACTGTTTGGAGACAGAGGTGAACTCGTCAACAAAGCTTATTAGAAATTAATTGTTTTTGAGAAAGTAAGTTGAATGTGAAGCACTGCAGTTTCACTGAAGTCTTTAAAAATGGCGAAATCCTTCCCAAGACACTCACCAGTCACTGCATTATAAGAAACAGAAGAAGAAATATGAATTACCAAGATTATGCATGCTACGCGTATCTAACAAAACCCATCCAAAAAAACAAAAAGAAACAAAACCCATCCAAAATCCTCCCATAGACACTCTCCAGACATTTGTTACAGGTGTTGCATACCTGATAATCTGAAAAGCATCACATTCTCAGCGTATATATAAAAGTTACATATATATAGTAGTTATTAATTTTTATTATGTTGACTCTATCCAGATTAGGGTTGGAGTTAGAAGGTACCGAGCTCGTAGTAGTAGTCTCACCGGAGACGTTTCCGTTTTGCTGCTGCTCGATCCAAAGAGGGCTAAGTTAGAAGGAAAATTCAGTGTCCCGTAATAGTGGATCGGCGGTGGAGAGATATCTAAACCGTCGACGCCGCTTGAGAAGATGACGTCGCCGTCGCATGCAGAGGAGAGACAGCTTTCGTTGAAGCCGTTTTGGTGTTAGGGTAAAATCCGACTTAACGGGCCAGAATGCAACGAAGCCCAAAAACAAAAGAAATAGACCCATGACGAAACCCAAATCTTAGTTCACTAGACACGTATCGCCCTCTCATGACTCGACTTTATGATGTGGCGCTGACATGGAGGACCTCAGGAGAGAGTAAACACTCCTTTATATATAAAGATATCATGGTTAAAAACCTGTAAAAACCATGATATATCAACTCCCACAAACATCCTTTGCTCGTCCTCAAATAAATCATAAAATAAACATCATGAACATGTTTGAAAATGCATGAACTCACATATACTTTAGAACCATCACTTTTCCCATTACCTGTTGCAAGCCACATCAAATATTACTCAATCCATATACTAGACCTAAACTTAGCAACCAAACAATTTCCAGCTCACAACTCATAAGAGACATCCAAATTCACGACTATTGACCTTATATTCACCACTTAAGTGCAATCCAATTGAGGGAATATCGATCAAATGACACATGGACTCTTATTCAGGTTTCTGATCACACATTCAATCTTCTTTTGGTTTTTTTTCTTCTCTCTTTTCTCAGATCCATGAATCGATTTCTGTTTTTTTTTCTTTCCTTTTCATGCTCTACAAAGTGTAGGTGAAAATAGGGTCATAAGAAATTTTCATACCCCTCCCTTCCAACATTGTGTGATCATTCAATTATAGTAATAGATATGGTCATGGAAATTTTTACTACCCCTTTACTACTTAGAAAACTATCTCAATATTTTGTTTTCTCATTTTTTAGATGCTGAAGAGAAGAGAGAAGAGATCTATATTCACACATACATGCCTTTTCAGACTTGAACGAGGAATTCAATCTAATTTATACCAAACCCCAAGACAAGAGATTGGAGTTGATTAATGTTGGTGGCTAGTTTTGGATCCTTCAATCAGTCTCACAAGCATGAATATTATTGGCAAGTCAATCCACTTTGGCTTTTCCATGTTTTACATTCTGCAATCAATAATTCAAAGTGTGGTGCTAGGTGAAAAGTTAGATGATTCGTTCCAATAAAAGCTCATAGTTTCCAATTGACTATATTTTAACTTAATAAAACCGTACAATTATCTCAACTGACACTAAAAACATGACACAATGTCAGTAAACACGTTCCCTAGACTTAAACAACACTGTCCGTAGTGCTATACAGTTTGAGACTGCAAAATAAACAAAGAAAATTAGATAAATTAAAGATAATAGTGTACGTACCTTATGGCCGAGTTGATTGTTGATTACATTGGTGGGTGTCGATTGTTACTTAAAAAGGTGGTAGGGTGTCGACTGTCACTGGGTACTCTATGACATGAACTTTTTTTAAAAAATGTACTTATCACTGGGTTTCCTTCCACTCAGCGCTTTTTTACAGTCATTAGCTCAACTTTGTAGACAAGATTTAGTCGAGATGAGACTGGGAACTTGCTCCAAAACAGTTTCCAATGTCCAATATCTTCAATTTCAGCACACTGCTCATGAAACCTTTCACTGAATCCTCTTTGTTGTACATCATCTATGAAGTGAATACTACTCCAACCTTCGCGAATGACTGTGAGAAACCTCTTGTGTGCACCTTGTACTCAATGACATCATTAGAACAACTTTGAGGGACCAGTGTAAAGCGAGGATTACCCTTGGTCATTTTTTTCTTCACTTTCTTCTTTCTACCCTTTCTCCCAGACTTATGTGATTGTGTAGTAATGTCTCCTTCCATGAATTCCTTGGCATCACTTTCATCACAAAGGTCTACCCGAGAAACAACTACATGAAAAGATCCATAGAATTTCTATGTAAGACGTTAGATGTTTACTTCTGTTTGGTGGAACATGTTTCTAGAAGGCATTCTCGTTGATTTTTGCAAGAGATAATATGTTCCTTTGCATGTCAACTATTTCCACCGTCTGTAGCCATATAATCTCTTCCACGAAGAAGAGACATAGTTGATCTACTTCTCATTTTAAACACATGAAAGTCAATAGGGACAATGCCTCCCATATTTCACATCATGATTGATGACCACACCATTTGTTGATCTTATAGAAAGGTCTACAAAGCCAGTTTGACCATATAGGCTTTTTTGCAAGTACTAGTTTCTCAGCGATTTCCTTAGGCATAAAGCTAATCACATATCAAGTATCACATTGAGAATGTGGGAGTTAAATTCCTGATATAGTGCATAAAACCACAAACTTCATAGGATCTGCTAGCTTTGTCAATTTCTTGACCTCAGTTGCTGCACTTCTAAATTCATCATACATATATTTGATCTCTTCCATGTTTTTGCTTGTATTCTTGAAGAACTGAGAGAGGCTGAATTCATCATAATAATCTTAAAATGTGACTCCTTCAGGAATCTTTTTTCATTCTCTTGTGAAAACTAACCAACTCTTCTGCATTGATATGCTATCTAAGTTATTTAGGAGAACGGGACCTTGTGTTTGTAAACCTTTTCCTCAATCAGTCTTGGGGTGATTGTAAAGACCGATAGTTCGTCCATCCATGAGTCTCGAGCGACACTAGGTGAATATCGATCAAGACTAGCCTTTATTGAAGCCTTCAAATCTTTTTTGATGGGTGTCGATTAAAACAAGAGTGGTATCAATCGACACTAGTCTTCATTGTTGACTCACTGGTGTCAAGATGACAAGATGTCATTGATTTTGGTCCGTTTACACTAGCAAAACCATGACTTTAAAGGGGGTGTCGACTGACACCATGGCTGGGTCTCGATCAACACTGAGTTCGTGATTCAAAGTCACCTTATTTCTGCTCCTTTGACTCAAATTGTTCACCCCCTCTACCATAATAGAGTTGATAAATTGTCTTGGATTTGTTTATGGCCTTATAGGAAGCATTTCTTCTTGCCTTTTTCACAGTTTTAGCAGTTTGAGCAACTTTAATATCCAACTTCTTCACATGAGTATTCAAATTTTCGAACTTCCCATTCAGATCAATATACATGGCATCCATCTGCTTTTTGAAGTCCACATATTGTTTTTGCTGAGTTTCAAGAACCTGTTTCAGCATTCCTTCATTCTGCTTTCTTGAGTTACTGCAAGAGAAGTTTGGCAAGTAGAAGAACCAAATTCTTTTTGAAGCTGCTGTTACTCTAGAAAGAATTATGAGATTGAAACCTCTAATTGTAGCTTTGATAACCATTCCCATTGATGTAGTTCACTTTTTTCTCTTCAGTTGATTTCAAGGTTTAATATCTTCATCAAAACATACCTGTTTCTTGTCCACAAGGAGACTGTGAACAAAATCCATCTTGGCTTTCACCTCAGTAATTTATCCATACTCCATGTTTCTAGCTGACTTCTTCATGTCCAGATCTGCATTCTTGGTATTATTGCTAGAGACCAAGTTCTCAGTCAGTATTATATATTCTTCAGGACTTCTGGTTTTAAAGTTCCCTATTGCTTGCAACATCTAAAACCATCTATCCAATAAAATCCACTAAAGAAGATTCCTAGCAGTTGAACTTCACTGAAACAATGATGTGGACATTCTCTCTCGGAGGCTCTGAATCTGACCCAAGAAGTTATGAATGACTCATTATCCCCTTGAGAAAACGTAGAGATTTTTTATCTCTGTTCCTAAAACCTTGCATCATCCAAGTAATTGTTGAGGAAGACATTGTTGGTAATGAGAGATCCTGGTTGTAGTTTCTTTAGCCAATAAGCTGAATCACGAGTAGAAGAATAAGGGAACAACTTGCAGAACAAATAGTCTTCAGAGACACCATTTAGCTTGATGCCCGTCACTAGATCTTCATCTCTCTAGATGGTCCATGTGATGCTCATGAGGAAGACAAAAAAAACGGTGCTGACCCACAAGAGTGTAGTACACATGTTTCAGCTCAAACTCATCCCTCTGAAATGGTGTAGAACGAATCGTAAACCTGTTAGCATAGAACTGATCAGGCATTTTATAGTCTCCTTGTGTTCTATGTCGAACAGATCCATCATTCATAGCATTCTGAAAAATAACCACTTCACTGGGAATCACATTCCTAGCATCAACAAGCCTCAGCCCAACCTCATTACGCGCAAGACCCTCTTGGTATCGTAGAACTCCTTGTGCGTCAGCCACTAGCACAATTGGATTGACCATGTTTTCTTTTGGACGTAAGGTGTCGATTGACACAAGATTAGATTCACTCAACACTTTTTTCTGAGAGATTTTATTTGTGACCCTTGTGGTGTCGGTCGACACTAAATTTACAGACTTCCGGTTCGTGCTTTCCAACCCACATAGATCCTGGTTCGATAGATCCAAACATGTTGCTTTTGGTACTCCGATGCATGCATCTGAAACACACAAGAAAATATAGTAAGTAAACTAAAAAGAAAAACCTAGTATAAATCCTACACCTTGTCTAATGGTGAATCAGAGTCCCGGACAACGACTCCAAAAGTTGTTATGCTCAAATTTACCTAAAGAGAAACATTGTAATTTCAGAGAGTCAGTTGTAATACTTAGGGATCGAATCCACAAGGACTAAGATTACTCAGTACACTTATGGCTATCACATTAATCTAGATTAGAAAAATTGTAATGTAGTAAAAAACATAAAGTAAAAGAGTTGTAAGGCATATTGAGAAAGTTCCAAATCTAGGGAAGTCAATCAAGAAATCAAAATTACAATCAAACAAATATCAAGGTTTATGAAGAACAAACTAGAACTCAATTCACATGAATCAAGTCAATAAGCTTGGGCTGTGAAACTATCTATGTCTAGATCCTAGAATCTCATATTTCCTTGTGAATTCATAAAACTATGACAGTCATTACGATCGGGTTTGATATGCTCACTAAATCTCTAAACCAGTTTTTTTTTTTGCATTGACGTGGTGCTTCTGTCCAGTTTCTATTTTCTCCTTGTAAGGCTCTCATGCCTCTTGATGGTTTCACTTTTTTTGCAGCACCTGATTCTCCAGCTTCTTCACATGGGTGTTGACATTTTCAAACTTGGTGTTGAGGTTGAGGTACATCCCATTTATATTTCCACTGAAATCCACATTCATCTTCTGTTGTCCCTCTGAACTCTGTCAACCATTGCTTCAATCTTGCTTTCTTGAGTTTTTGGAGGAGGATTCTGTTAGTAAGAAGATCCATAAGTTCTGTTGTTGTTGAAGGGTTTTCGCTATGAACCCTGATTAAAGCTACTCCTTTGACCATTCCCATAGTAGTTCTTGTTTAAACCTGGATTCCCTTGTCTCCGGAAACCATTCCCATCAATTTAGTTCACATCCTCGTCTTCAATCTCATCATCTCCAGATTCTATTGCTTCTACTTCTGCAAAAGTAACCTTCTTCCTGAAGAATTTCTGAAAGCTGGAGTGGATTTCTTCCTTTCAAAGTCTGTCTTCTTGGTGTTGCTGCTGGAAGCCAGATTCTCAATCAACCTTGTAGCTTCTTTAGGATTCATGGTGCTGAAATTTCCCTCACTAGCTGTGTCGAAAGCCATCTGATACTGTAATCCAATAGCTCTAAAGAAAGTGCTGAGAAGTTGCACTTCGTTGAACCCGTGATGTGGACAATCTCTTTGGTATGATTTGAATCTGATCCAGAAGTTTCTGAAAGATTCTGAGGGTTCTTGTGAAAAAGTAGCAATCTTGCTCATTAGATCTTATACTCTTGTGTAATCAAAGAAGTTACGCAAGAAAGCGTTCTTGATGTCATTCCAAGATGTCAGGGTCCTGGTGGTAACTGCGTAAGCCAATATGAAGCTTCCCCAACGAGTGAGTACTTGAAGAGCTTACAAAAGAGATAGTCTTCGGGGACTCCATTAGCTTTGATAGCAGTCACTAGATCCCCAAATCGCTCCAGATGATCCATAGGGTGCTCATTTCGTAACCCATGGTAAGGTTTATGTGATACAAGTCCAAAGAAGGCGCGCTTGAATTCAAAATGGTTCCTCTAAAAAGCTGGAGGACGAATGTCGGATCTATTGGCATAGAACCGGTCTGGATTGTTGTAGTAAGCTAGTGTTCTCTGAGAAGCTTGGGCATTAGCTTCAGGTTGAGATGATGCAGTGTCTGCTTCTGTATTAGGGTTTATGGTCCCTTTTGAACTGCCGCATTACGCAAATGACCGTCGAGGTCATGCAGGTTTCCATCCTCATCCCGAGTCAATATTAAAGTCACAACCATCTGAACTCGCCTGCTTATGTCGATCGATGCGGGTAAGCTGCTGTCGATTAGTGCTATGTGATCAATGTTGGTTGATGCTCGAGTTCTGTTGTCGGTTAATGCTTTCCGTAAAGAAGTGTCGGTTGACGCGGTGTAGGTGCTGTCGATCGATGCTTGTCTTCTTTCTTTTCGGATCATACGTTCGAGTTTGTCGGTTCAGAGAATAACAGTTCTTGTCCTTCATTTCTCCTGGTGTGTCTTTGCATGCACCTGAAAAACAAAGTAAAAGAAAATTTTAGTAACTTGAAAGTAGTAACAAACCTAGACTAAATCCTAGAAATTAAATTTAATGGCGATCAGTGCTCTCCGGCAACGACACCAAACTTGACATGCATGGTTTTATTGTTCTAGCAGGGTATAAATTTCCTAAACAATTAACTATGAAATTAACCCTAGTCTTAACACACATATAATACTCTTTCAAAAAGAGATTATGTGTAGTACATAGAGATCGAATCCAGAGAGAGCAATGGCACACAATAGATTTCTTATTTCTAAAGATTAAACTAAGTTATTATATATATTAGTGGCAAAAATCAATTAAGAAAATATTCCTTATCAAGAAGTAGAGATGCAATATGAAAATATGCTGATAATGCAAATATGGACATATTCTAATAATGCAAATATGGAAATATTATAAAAATGCAAATATGGAAATATTCTAATAAACTAACAAGATGCAAATGTAAATATGCTAGATTTAGGGTTTCAAGCCTAATGGATTATAGGGAATAAGATGCACGGAAATGTAAATATTCTATAACTCAAATATTAACTATTCTGACCCTTTTAACTCCAACTCTCGCATGCGAGCAAAAGGAAAGACCATCGATCGACGGCTAAGGCTGATGTTGATCGACAGTGAAATCAGAAGGAATGTGAACGAGATTTGATAAGCCCACAAGACTTATTAGACCAGCTCTCGCATGCGCCTAACAGCCTAGTACAATGGAGTCTATTCTGGCACAGAACCTACTCTCGTAGTCGTCTATGTCCTACTTTCGAGATCATCGTTAGCTACTCTAGAATGCAAGCATTTAGCCCAACTCAATTTATGGATATTAACTTAACCTAGAAATCATACTTTTGAGCTAATCCATGATTGCTATCATTAAACCCGAAATCTAGTTGATAACTACTCAGACATAATTAAACTAAGAACAATAGTCTGTATATAATGCATAGATAAAATACTGGGTTACAATAAAATCTCCCTAAGGAGTTTTGAATCTTCTCTCCTAAGAACCTTTAAACTATAAAACCCAAAACTCCTTGTGCACCCTTTGCATGCTCTCCATACGTAATTATAAATATAAAAACCCTAAAACTTAGGTCAAAACTCGTCCATGGCATTTTCATCATTTTTCTCTAACTTGGGCTTTAAATCGGCTGTTTGTGATTTGGACGTCGGTCGATGGCAATTGTGCAACATCAATCGACTTCGGTCTTTTAACATCGGTCGACTCCAAGTTTGTGTTATTGATCGACGACAGTCTTGTGCTTCAACGCCTCAAATGGTCCAAAATCTCCAAGTATCTCCATATATCTCCAAAACGTTCCTGGACGTGTAAATACTCCAAAACATAGCCTAGACACACATAATAGACCCTAAATAGAGCCTATAACATATCCTAAAACTAGTAATAAATAGGCTATATCATCTGTGAAATTTGTGGTTCTCAGCACTGTTTTGAGGTTGAATTTCCTATTCGACCAGCTGGAAGTGTGCATATTGATCCCTATATTGAGGTATTTGATAATCCTCAACATACATTTATTTCTCAGAGAAGATTGAGGTATGAAGGTGACTTTTACCAAGGACCATCGTTCGCAGCATTGATCGACACCACCATTGTGAAACGATCGACATCAACAATAGAGCGTTGATCGACACCTATCGCGTATTAGAGAAGAATGAGTTGGAATTATGTCAAAGTCTTTTTGATTGAGGAACCACTACGAGATCAGAAAATTATGGGGGAAAGAATATCAAAAAGAAAAGGGGAATCGGAAGAAGAGAAAAGGACCAGCAGTCAACAGTTCTCATTGATTCCCCACTTCTCAGATGGTGTCAGGAAATACAGAGTGCGCAGCATATGCTTCTCACAGCCATTTGCAATGCTTCGATCTCTCCTTATTGCTGAGATGATAGACAAACGAGAAGAGTCTATGGAGGCTTTCACAAAAAATATGACAAAGCTGAAGATATTGGACGCTGGGAATTGTTTTGGAGCAAGTTCTCAATCTCATCTGGACTGAATCGGAGTTCAGAACGTCAAGCTAAAGACTATAACCAAGAGCTGAGTGGGAGGTAATCCACTGTTTAGTAAGTTTTAAATTTTGTTTTACTTTCATTTATTACTGATTTTTCATTTTTGCTTTATTTTAAGTAGAAAAAATGATCCAAGAAAGATAGTCTGCACATAGCCTCGACCGACACCTGATCCATGTCAATCGACAGAGCAAACCAAGCATCGATCGATTGCAACTTGAATGTGTCGATTGACAGTCACCATCAACAAGCAAGTATATCATTTTTCGTTGTTAAATTTTGTCTTTATGATTTATTTTCTTCACTAATCTCAGACTATATAACACCGGAGACAGTGTTATTTAAGTATGGGGAGGTTCATTGATGCTATTTATTGTTTTGAGCTTTTATTTGATATATCTATATAGGTTTTTTGTCAAAAAAATTTATTGAGTCAAGAAAGGGATTATGATCAGATTTATATTTTTACTTGTTCACTAACCACTCTATAGCACCATTCTTAGACTTGTTGCTTCCAGAGAGTACTAGAGATACTAAAGTGGATCATCCTGCCACTATATCACACTTACTAAGAAAGTTTGATGGAACCAAAGCTTGCTCCAACCTAATACAGACTATTTTGCTTGCTTTGGGCTTGAAATACATCGGATCGGATTCTTTCTGCAAGTTTGTAAGGTACTAGTCTGTGTATTTTTGATTCCCTTCTCTCTCTCTGTCTCTCTCTCTCTCTCTCTCTCTCTTCAAGATCTATAAAAGAAAAGAGTGTGATGATTTCCTCAGATGTAGAGGGGTAGGTACATTACAAATGACTCCACTATTCTAATTCAAAGGAATGTCCACACATTGTTGGAAGCGAGGGATAGGTACATTACCGATGACCCCACTTTTCGCCTACAACTTTGTCCAAAAAAAACAAATCGAATATATGATGGCAATATAGACTGTATGTGCATCGTTTTCCATTGAGTTTGAGATCTAAAAAGATTCAGAGAGAAAAGAGGGAAGAAAGGGATCATAAAAGACATACATATGTATGTATTTGCAGGAGTTGAGTCCATGTGTCCTTTGATCGATACTCCCAACGTAAAGCACACACTTTATTTTTATGCAAAGAAATGAGATCAGTAGAGGGGGGAGTCAAATTAGTATTTGTTGAGTTGTTTGTAAAATGGATTTTGTTGCTATACTAGAAACATGTATATAAAGTTTTAAGTTTCTCTAAGATTAACACTTATATGATGTGGTTGCAACATAGTAAAGGTGATAAGGATAAGTTAGAGGTATTGTGAGTCCCTGTGTTTTCAAACCTTTTTTAGATTGTGATATTCTTTGCTTGAGGATAAGCAAAAGGATAAGACTGGGGGAGTGATATACCATGGATTTTTCTAATTTTAGGCCTTGGTATATGTGCTTTTTATAATCTATAATATGGGTTTGGAATACGTTTTAGAGTGTTTTTAGGTTCATGTACGTTCTGGAGAACTTTGGTGATTCTGGACCTTTTTGAGGTGTAGAACTGGCGCAGACACATCAGATGTTTAGCTATGTACAGAGACCTTACCACCTTTTTATTGAGCCCATCTATGGAGACAAGATAGATCTTTGAGTTAGCTTTTCAATTCCACCAGTTTGAGGTCAATCAGTATCTTGTATCAGATGTTATGCCCGTTTTACTGAAGAGTGGTCTGTCTGCCTCGCGAGAGGAAGCCGTCTAGGAAATGAAGGAATGTCGACCAGAAACACAGTGTTGTGTCAATCGAGGTTGATGCCAGAATGCGGGCTGAGTATATTTAAAGACCAACTTAAGCCCAGAAGCTACCACAAATTACCAGAATACCCATGGACGACCTAAAACGCTATTTATGTGTGTTTCTATGCCATTGTTGACGGCTAAGCATTATTTAACACTTTATTTTCATAGTTCTTAGATTAGTAGAGAAGGGAGGAACTCGTCAGAGTCATCCTGGAACTCCCTTGGATTTTATTATATTATTATTGCTTTCTATTTCATATCTCTTCATCTATGATTTATGTGACAAATATCATGTATGAGTAGATCCACCTGCTAGGTCTAGGTTTTCTAGGGTTTGGATGGATTAGCCAAACAATAGAATTTCTAGGGTGTTTATTGTCACATGACTGTTCTTATTGCTTGCTTCTAGAGTAATTAACTAGAGAACTGATCATAAGATAGGCGCACGCGAGAGCATGGTCTATTACCTGAGCTGAATCCTGGTGAGTTAGGTTGTTAATTAAATGCAAGACCTGGTTTAATTAACTTAGTGAACATATGGAACTGGGTCATAATGATTGGCTTAAGCAACCATCGATCGACGCTAGTCCAATAACATTGATCGACGGTCATTCCGAGTTCACATACGAGAGTTGGAACAAAGACTTAGTCAATAGATTAGACTCGCAGCAAAAGATAGTAGTCTTTTACATTAGATATCGAGTTCTAGGATCAATACCCTTAGTTTCTATCCTCTATCATCCACTTGCCTGAAACCCTAAGTCTAGCACCCATCTTCCATCAAACAACAAAATCCTTGATTTCCTTGTTTTATTATTTATTACTCTATATATTATTTGATCTAGCGTAGTCTAAAACTCATGTCTATTGTGTGAGATCGAGTCTCTGTGGAACGATCCTTAAGTACTGCAATCGATCTCTTATTTGAGAGAGTTGCTCTTGGGGTAATTTGAGCACATCATGATCTACAAACCAAACCTCATGTACTGATTCAGACCAGCATAATGGAGCATATGAGGTTTGTTAAGGGGCTGCAAAACACCTTGTTTTCGAACCAGGAGGGAGCTTATGTGTGCATAAAAGCATCAACAACACTTTGATCCAAATAGCAGCAGCATTTTTGCTTTATTTGGAAGGGTACTTGCATGAAATGGGAGAGCCAATGGTAGTTTCTGGTGAGTCTAAGCTGAGAGTACGTTCCAGAAGTCTAAGATCATGGCTTGTGTTTGGTATCAGTGGAGAGAAGCTCAATCAGAAGCAATGATATTTGAGCTAAACAAGGAGAAGAAATTGCTTGCTCTAAGTGTTACTTGTAATGAGCTTATTCCAGGTAAGCATCTTGGACGTAGGACGGCTTTAAAATGCTTTGTCTTTGAGCCTAGAAGGGTTATAAACGTGCACAAGGGATTTAACAACACCCTGGTCCAAAGAGAAACAAATAAGCTGCCATTGGATAGTCCATTCACCCATGAAAAACTGGATTTGAGGACAAATCCTTTTAAATGAGGAGGGAATAGTGCGACCTGGATCAGCTTCAAACTCATGTTATGGAAGCCAATGCACATACCATAAAGACAGTCACAGCACGACCTAATTGTCTTATTGGAGACCTTATTGGCCTGATTCATGAGGTATTGGACCGAGAGAAGCCTAGGGGCCTTGATGAGGCCTTTATAGAGAAAGGAATGACTATGAACCAGCATGGGCGAGTAGTATGCAATCTAATTGACCAGGATATTGATGGGAGGAAGCTGGTTGGACATGGAATGAAATGGGTGGTCTGGTATGATCGAGAAATGGACCGGTCAAACCGACAAGGCCGAGAAACGAGTTGGAAATGGAAGATGAAGAACCAGAGCTTCAAATGGATCATCAGGAGCATTTCTGCATCCAAATGAGCTTAAGGAGTTGCTTCTTAGGACCAGGAGCAAGAGGGATCGAGCCCAAGCAAGAGTTGTTGCATTATATTAGGCACGTCTAATATGGTTTATTTTCAGTTTATTTATGATTTTATTAAGTATAAACCAATTAGGATTAAGTTTGGTTTTCTTAAACCAATTAGCAATACGATTAGGATATGATTTTTACTAATAGAACTTGGTTTTGGTTTAGTTTTTTTTAGCTTAGGATGTCGTTTTCTTCTTTCTAATTTATATAGCCACGAGCCTCCATGTAATAATTCAACCACTAATCAATAAAATTAAGCTATAGCTTAAAAAAATCATCTCTTAGGAGACTTCTCTATCTTTTTCACGTTGGTGGACAGTTGTTCTATATCACACTAGGAAGAGTGATCTTCTGTGATTAATCCTAGATGTCAATCAATCGGAATATGAAGTAAAGATAGAAAATAAAGTAAGAATCGAAAAGAGAGCAAATAGATGTCTTATTCCAAATTTGCGTATGAGCGTTTACAACAAGATAGGAGCCTTGGCTATGAGAGCTGTCGGCGAGATCCCTAGTTCTAACAACCTAAGACTAGTTGAGTCGCAGCTCGAATAAGAAAAACAGAAAGTTGTCTAAATTCTCTAAGTGCTATGTTTGCTCTGAGTCGAGATTTTCGTGTCCTTTGCATCATCACCCTCGAAGTCCTTATATACTCCTTTAGAGGCGGTTTGCTATTTCCCTTTCTACGCTTGGTCGAATTTGTCGCTTCGAAGAAATATTCTTTTTTCCTCAATCTTCATGATTGTCTTTGGAAACTTAACATTTATCCTCCGATCTTGACATTTATCTTCCGAACTTAAAATTTATCCCTTCCTCCAGAAAAAAAGATAAATCGTCACAAATTTGGGCTCGATTTCAGATAAAATCGCGGGTGGGCCTTTAGCCGAGTTTTAGACCTTCTCGCGCTATTTTTTGACTTAAGCGTTTTTACGATTTTATCGAAAGAGCATTTGGGGATACGTTGACCCAAAGTCTTAAGACAAACTAATCTTGATGGCTCACTTATGCAGGCCATTCCTTCGTGGTCAGTCGAGATTCGACTTCAATTTACCGAGATATTATATCTTTTTCACAAAGGGCGCATTTCCCTGTAGGTTTCTGACGTTGATTTCGTCGTAACTGTTTTTGACCCCAACATAGAAGAACCCGATGGATGAACAGCATCGCGTACGAGGGGGGGACCTTGGCAGTCAAGGCATTGGCTGGAGCCGCAGGTCTCGGGGACACGCCACATGTGGGACTCACCATCTCCCCTGCCTCTTGATGCGCCAACTCACTCTGGGAGGAAAGAAACTCCGCAATGTGAGCTGGAACAAATCCGGCGGCAGAAAGAGCAGGCGAACTCGCGCCAGCGGCATTGCCCATCTCAACATCACAACTCTTTTGGACAGTGCTGGAAGAAGACATCTTGGTGGAGAGAAGTTTCTAAGAGAGAGTGCAAAGAGAACTTGAGAAATTGAGAGATTTTGAAGAGAATTAAGAATGAAAGCTCAATAATTATAGAAGAAACAAAAGTTGAAGTAATTTCCCGCGTTAAGGAATCGGAGAAAACTTCTTTAGAAAAATCATTTCTAACCGCAGATTCTAATTAACAACATCACTCACCTGCAAGAACCGTGTTCAAAACTTGCGAGCTGGGGGGCTAACTGTTGGGTCAAAAATAGTTATCTCGAAATCAACGTTTAAAATTACGTTTCTGTTAGAAAGCTTTCTTGACCCAATCTCGACAAAAGTTTCTGAGCATCGAAACAAGGAAATGAGAAGTCCAACTCGCCCCCGAGGCGAGTTGGATCAGTCCAGATCGCCTCGGGGGCGAGTTGGACAAAACAAGCAGTCTCGCCTCGGGGTTGAGTTGGACCTAACGAGCAGTCCAACTCGGCCCGAGGCAAGTTGGAGCGAACAAGCAGTCCAACTCGCCCCAGAGGCGAGTTGGACCGAACAAGCAGTTCAACTCACCCCCAAGGCGAGTTGGACCAAACATGGACCGGATATTATTCCTTTCGTTGAACCTCGACGGATCCACCCCTCGTTTTGTCTCGATCTGAGTTACCAGTGGGACTTTACGATAAAAACCGCGAAGACTCGTTTTCCCAAATAAAGTCCATGGTTATCGTATCGGAAACAATTAATTTAACACCACAATTGTATAAACTATACGAGAAGTGTTAACTTCCTCGTTAAATCAACGTCGTATCAAGAAAAGTTCTTTCATAGAAATCGTAGAAACGTTTAAGTGGAAATACGACCCAAAGAGGCCTTGAACGCGGGTAAAGACCCACTTGCGATTTCATATGAAATTAAGCCCAAAAATGTTATGATGGTGTATCTTTACTCGAACAAGAAGATAAATCTCGTGAAATCGGAAGATAAATGCCAAGTGTCCAAGATAAGGATGAAGATCGAGATAAAAAAGCAAATTTCCGCGAGGCGATAAACTTGACCTAGGGGAAAAAAGAAAGGGGAACCAAACCGGAAGGCATATATAAGGGGAGCTAAAGCAAAAGGCACACAGGGGGCCCAAAGATTTAGACCTAGAAACTCCCGGATAGCTTAGAAGAACCTAGAATTTAGGTGGCTGCATATTCGAAACATTCTTCTTCACCTTTTTTCTGTGATTCTCTTTGTTAGCTAGATTATACTTGTTTTGTTCTTTGGAAAATCATGTAGCTTTGTTCTTATCAATCAATAAACCGCCTCTGTGCAACTTACTATCGATATTCTGTTATCTCTTTCTTTTTCGTTTTTGTGTTTTTACGCAGAAAATTCGGATCGTCTGGGAAAGTCTGGTTCACTTGACTTTCGTTAATTTAATGAGATTGACAGTGTGGATTTCAGTTCCCACACTCGCCTGATGGTGAGCTGGACATGGTCAATCCAAATCGCCATCAGGTGAGTTGATGCCGGGTTGGATGAGCTGATCAACTCGCATGATGGAAAATTGGCTGCAGATAATCCAACTCACCACCGGGCGAGTATGATGGGCAGTCTCAACTCGCCTGATTGCGAGTTGGACGGTGACATTCCAACTCACCACCAGGTGATTTGGTCGAGCAGTCTCAACTCACCTGATGGCGAGTTGGACGGTGACAGACCAACTAGCCATCAGCCGAGTTGGTCGAGCAATCCCAACTCGCCAGATGGAGAGTTGGACGGAGACAATCCAACCCGCCATGAGTCGAGTTAGGAAAGCTGCTCCAACTCTTCTGATGGTGAGTTGGGCTTGGTCCGTTCATCTCGCCGTCGGGTGGGTCGGACATGGCTTTTCGATTGTTCTGTTGCTAGATTTTTTTTTTCTAATGGCTTATTATTCAATCCTTTTTGAAATTTGTACAAAGTTCTAAATTTAGTTTTCCGTGCTTTTTGTTTCCGTTTTTAGAGAGCAAATGTTTCGGGAATTTTTAAACATTGATACCGCCGTGACCGATTTTGACGCCAACTGTTATCCCCCAGCTCGTTAGAATCATAATGTTCTTGCGAGCAGTTAGACAGGTAGGAAAGTTAGGCGGAATTAATGGCTGAAAATCTGAAGGTGAATAGTAAGTTTTTCTTGCGTATAAGTATGTGGAGTAAGTTTTCAAATTCTTTACTTGCTTCATTCCACAAGAACTTCTCTTAAGGTATAAGAAACTTTCTCTCCATTTCTTTCTTTTATCATTCTTGACGATGTCATCAAGCCAAAGAGCTTCAGCCAAGGCTTTGCCTTCTTGCTTCGACCTCGATAGTCGCATCCTGGATAGTGAATTTTTCAAGAAGGTCACATTCGTGGCACACTCTACTGATCCTGCAGAAGCCGATGCGTATTGGCTGGCTACGTGTGATTTAAAGGCTCCTACACATGAGTCGTGGTATCCTCCCCAAGTTTGTACAAAAAGAACCCCTGGTTGTCCTAGTCACAGTTGTACTTCGTACCTCGACACCATCCAAAATTTCTGCCATTTCCCGGACTCAGTCGAATTTCGATTTCCAATGGCTGGAGAACGTACAAATGCTCCTCCAGATGGTTACTTCATGTGTTAAGATCAATACAAGAAAGAAATAACATTGATATGGTATCAGAGCCCACGATCCAAATAATCCAACCCCGATCTATTATCAATGCAGCCCAAAGTTGGCCCATCGATCTTTGCCCAAACATTCCGAGATTGATGCTCAAAGAGCCATCATATCGTGGGGGCGTATTAGGCACAAAGTGTCCCACATCGCAAGTTGGAAGGAATCCTTAGTAATTTATAAGATAGATGAGCCAATACACTTATCACCAATTGGTTTTAGGTTGGAAGCCCATCTATCGTCGCAACAACAACAACTACACTCGCGGAAATCAAATGTCAGCAACAACTACTTACTCCACGCAATCCACAACAACACACTCCAAGAGGCTACCAAGGCAAGTGCCAAATCTGCGTTGTGTTTGGACATAGCGTTCATCGGTGCTCTTAACTTCACAACCGGAATCGTGACCCCCCAACATGAACTCCTTGTCGGCCTCATCCCATGCATCATGGAAACCGCGTGTAAACATGGTCACAGTTCCAGAAAACTAAAATGCAACGAACTGGCTCATGGACAGCGACGTGACGCATCACCTCACCTCTGATCTGAACAACCTTGCACAACACCAGCCTTACCACGGAGGTGAAGATGTCACCATCGCTGATGGTTTGGGTTTGACCATCACTCACTCTGGTTTTACATCACTATCTACTCCTACTTGTCCATTACAACTTAGAGATGTTCTTTGTGTCCCTGATATTCAGAAAAATTTGATATCAGTTTATCGCTTATGCAACACTAATCAAGTGCCGGTCGAATTATTTCCTGCACATTTTCAGGTGATGGACCTCAGCACGAGAACCCCGTTGCTACAAGGCAAGACTAAGTACGAGCTGTACGAGTGGCCAATCACCTCCACCTTTGCCTCATCCTTCTTCGCTACACCTATACCAAAGACCACCCTCACCTCATGGAACTCAAGACTTGGCCACCCATCATTCTCTGTTTTAAAGTCTCTTGTTGCAAACGTTTTTTTACATATTACCAGTTCTTTGAAAGACACTTTTCAGGGCACCAATTGCTTTATCAATAAAAGTCATCAACTTCCTTTCTATACAAATACCATTACCTCTTCCCATCCACTAGAATATCTCTACACCGATGTCTGGTCCTCTCCCATCCTCTCCATTGATAACTATTAATACTACCTTGTCATTGTTGATCACTACACCCGCTATACCTGGCTATACCCACTCAAACAAAAACCCAAGTTAAAGACACCTTCATCACCTTTGCTGCCCTTGTCGAGAACATATTGAAACAAAGAATTGGAACACTCTACTCAGACAATGGTGGAGAGTTCATTGCCCTTCGCTCCTACCTTTCAAGTTGTGGCATCACACACTACACCACCCACCTCACACACCCCAACTCAATGGCATTTCTGAGCGCAAGCATAGACACATCGTCAAAACTGGTCTCACAACTTTCACCACAGAAAAGATGCCACATAGCTACCGGAGCTATGCATTCACCACTGCCATCTACCTTATCAACAGGATGGCAACGCTGGTTTTAAATGGAGACTCACCCTACCATAATCTCTTCCAGCAGCAATCCAACTACCTAAAACTTCGATTTTATGGCTGTCTTTGCTACCAATGGTTGCACCCTTACACCAGACAGAAGCTCGAGCCACGCTCCGTTCCCTGCGTCTTCATTGGGTCTCATTAACCCATAGTGCATACCTTTGCCTTCACAGAGAAACAGGTCGCATTTATACATCGCATCATGTTCAGTTTCTCAAAACAGAGTTCCCCTTTCAAACTCCTCTACCCAAATCACTAGAATCCAATGAAGACAGCCCCGACCAGTCATTCGCTTATCTTCGTCCCACACCAATTCCAACACGGACAAATCTTACAGGTCCTCTTATCTCGCTTACGTTTCAAGGTCCTTCTCCCAAACAGTGAGGTATGAATTTATTACCTAACACTTCTTTGTCATCTCCACATGTCTCTGCAACTCAACCCTCTGCAACTCCACCAAAACCGACAAACTTACTTCTTCCATCATCTCAGACACATAAAACAACACCACCAGAACCACCAAACCCCACATCTGACCCTCCCATAGAAACCAATCAACCGCCACCTCCTATCGCAAATGCTCATCCCATGAGAACTCAATCTAAGAACAAGATCACCAAACCAAATACCAAACTCTACAGCCTATACAACCCCACTCAAACCAAAAATATCCACCTCAAATGCAGAGGCACTTCGAGATCCTCGTTGGCGAGCTGCCATGCTTCCAGAGATCAACGCGATCATCAGGAATGGCACTTATTTCTTGGTTCCACCAGAACCACATCAGAACATTGTCGGTGGTAAATGGATTTTCACCATAAAATACTTGCCTAACGGTGAAATAGTCAGGTACTGAGCGAGGTTTGTCGCGAAAGGATTCCACCAACAGCAAGGCCACGACTTCAATGAAACCTTCAGCCCTGTCATAAATCCACAACAATCAGGTATGTCCTTAACGCTGCTGTGAAGAACGCATGGTCAATACGTCAACTTGATGTCAACAACGCTTTCCTACAAGGTCCTCTTGATGACGAAGTCTATGTAGCGCACCCTCAAGGTTTTGTATACAAAGAAAACCGCACTTACCTTTGTCGCCTCAAGAAAGCCCTCTACGGTCTCCGACAAGCTCCAAGAGCATGGTACATGGAACTGCGGAATCATCTACTAAAACTTTGGTTCAGAAACAGCACTGTAGATACCTCTCTCTTCAGTTGGCACGTTGGTAAGGACTCCGTCTATATACTTGTCTATGTCGACAACATGTTGATAACCAACAGCTCTACTCCTCAATGTCTACATCAATGAGCTCTCTACACGGTTCTCTATCAAGGAACTCGGCGAACTCCACTATTTTGTTGGCATTGAGGCCACTCGAACGCGTTCTGGTCTCTATCTAATGCAGAGACGCTCCATTACAGAGCTCCTCTCGAAGACCAGTATGCTCCAAGCTAAACTTGTCTCTACTCCTATGCCACCAACTCCTAAGCTCTCCAAGGGCTCAGGTACTCGGCTTGACAATCCCACATCGTCGGGTCATTGGAAGTTTCCAATACTTAGCGTTAACGAGACTATACATTGCATTCACTGTTAATCATCTATCTCAGTTCATGCACCAGCCCACTGACCTCCACTGGCAGGCTGCAAAACGTGTCCTTTGCTACCTCTCAGGGACACCAACTCTTGCGACCAAACACTCCCATGACACTCCATGCTTATTTTGATGCAGATCGGGCAGAGGACACCGACGACTATGTCTCCACAAATTCCTATGTTGTATATCTTGGATCCAATCCTATCTCCTGGTCATCGAAGAAACAACAAGGTGTCGCGCGATCGTCTACCGAAGCAGAATACAGGGCTGTCGCAAACACAGCGTCTGCAGTCTGATGGATATGTTCACTCTTCTCTAACCTTGGAATCCCCCTATCCACTGCTCATGTCGTCTACTGTGATAATGTCGGCGCCACATACCTTCATGCCAATCCAATCTTTCCCTCCCATCTGAAACAGACTGCGCTCGACTATCACTTCATCAGATACAATGTCCAGTCCAGAGCACTTCCTGTCACACATATCTCCACAAAAGATCAACTCTCTGACGCACTCAAAAAAACCTTAGCTCGGCCACAAATTATGGAACTCTTGTCCAGGATTGGAGTCACTCACCTGCCTCCATCTTGAGGGGTCATGTAAGCGAGATATAGTTAGAGGACTTCTTTGTAACTACTTAACTCTATAATCTCTATATATTCTGTAAATGTTCACAATCAATACAAGAAAGAAATTACATTGATAGAAGGTTCAGAACATTTTGTGTTTGAGCATGGAGGAAAGGCAAACGTGTAAAGCAACACCAACAACACATTGTCCAAAGGAACTATTGCAATGGAGCTGATTGTGAATGGTTATATTTTTCTACAGAGCTAGATTTTTAGGATAAATCCTTTTAAAGGAAGAGGGAATGGTGTGATCATGATCAGGCTTAAAATAAGTGGATTGAAACCAATGTATGGGTCAGTGATCATGGTGCAGCTTTATGGACAGTTTCAATGTCTCATTGGAATGATCTATGAGGTTCTAGATAGAGAGAAGAGAAGATGTCTTGGTACAACCAGGAATTGATAAGTATCAAATGGAAAGCTGAAGCTGTATAAGTTGGATGAATCAGGAAGTGATGCTGAACTGGACGAGTCTTAAGAGGATGAGCTGATTGAACCTAAACAATCCAGAAAGATCAGCAGCATACCTGAGCTTAAATTGAGCTATGGTGACCAGTTTCCACGTCCAAGTGGGCCTTTAGAACAAGGAAAACAATTAAGGAAGGTTCTGGAATGGGCTAAAATTGGAGTTGGGTGAAATAAGGCCTTTCTAGCCCAAAAGCAGGATTGCAACCAAAATCTTGATGTACTTGCTTTCTTTCTGGGCCAACAACATGTAGAGGATCCAAAGCCCATCAGGAGACACCCCAATATCCAGTTAAAGTCATGGGCCATCTTGAAAAAGGAGGAGAAGACAAGAAGAACCAGCTTGTTGGTTTATTTCCTTTATTTGTAATTTAAGTTTTGTAAATCAAGTTCTAATAGGATTAACAGTAGTAAAGCAATCATAAATTGGATTACGACGTCCTAAACCACTTTTACTTAAGGATTAGGGATTTAGTTTAGGCATTATAAGCCTCTTTCACGTTCTTCTACTGATTCAACCTACATTTTTTAATAAAACTGGTTTTTTGGTGCAAAACCAGATTGTTCTTGAGACTTTGTCTCACAGTTCACAAAGTTGGACGTGTTCTACATCACATAAAGGGAGAATTCATCTTCTGTGATCCATTTCAGACACTACCCAGGGTTATCATGCGTCTAGACAGTAGCAAAACAGCTTCTGAGCAATCCATAGCTCTTTGTCAATGTCCATAATCATCTTCTCTCATTCACCCAAGCCCCCTTCAAGTGATCCATGGGGAGACAGCCATTCCAAGGCCGTACCCATACCGAAATAGAATCAGGTTGAAAACGTAAAACGAGTCAAGTAAGCCGAGATCGACCCTGCATACTCTAGGCGGAAAAAAAACCTAGGTCTTATCCGAAAACTCCACTCTTAACTCTCAAGGGCATATAGTATCATTGATACGAGATACAAAAACTTTGCTCTACACTGTTACTTGGACGTTCATAAGATTGTCAAAAGACCTACGTCTCAAAAATATCTGTCCTAAGATAACTACAAGTATCATGATCTGCTAGAACAAAGGAAATGAGGAACACACTCACACTCTCTCGTTCTCATTGAAGCTTTTTCTGTAAAAAAGATAAGGTTATGAAACGAAGATATATTGGAAAGACCCCAAGGGGCAAAGTATGATACATAGCATAAACACAAAAGGGAACATGCTCCCTTCAAATACAGTTACCCTTCACGGGCTATAAACAAAATTACCCGAGATCGAGTAATCACTGACACCGAGCGGATCCGGAACCTGATCCACCTTGACATCTTCTCCCGGGGCAGAAGGTCCGACCTCCTCCGACTCAGGAGAAACGAGGATAGGAGTCCAGTGTTCCCAATCCACCCTTTGATCTCAAGGATCATTGGCTCCATATTAGCCAGATTTTCCAGATGCCTCAATATCATCGTAGAGATTTTCACGGCTACCCCTGACCTGCGTAGAAGGAGAAAAGGCAAAAAAGATAATGGAAGAGGTTCTTTCTGGGTCATGTGGAAATCATTCAGGCGAAAGGTCTCCCGCAGTCAAAATAAGACGCCACGGACACTATTGGCCAACAATGATCAAAGATTGCGAGGAATTTGCGCGGAAATGCGAAAAGTGCCAAAGACACGCCCCAACTATCCATCAACCAGCAGAGGTCCGCTCATCAATCTCAGCACCATACCTGTTCATGCGATGGCTAGTGGATATAGTCGGACCCATGCATAGGTCGAAACAAAAAAAGGTTCTTGCTGGTCTTGCTGGACTTCTTCTCAAAATGGGTGGAGGCAGACTCCTACGCAAGCATCAAGGACGCCAAGTCGAAAGCTTCGTATGGAAAAACATTGTTTGCAGGGACGGAGTCCCGTACGAAATCGTAACAAACAATGGGTCTCAATTATTTTCTACCTGATTCGAGGCTTCTACGAAAAATGGAAGATACGACTAACAAAATCAACCCCTAGATACCCGCAATGCAATGGCCAAGCCGAAACTACTAATAAAACCATCCTTGATGGACTCAAAAAAAGTTTGGACGCCAAGAAGGGTAGATGGTCGACGAACTTGAAGGAGTCCTATGGTCGCATCGCGCAACTCTGAGACGTGCAACGGGAAAAACCCCGTTCACCCTCGTATACGGAGCAGAATACATGATCCCAGCGGAGGTCGAGTTTCTAGAGTACGTAGATGGTTACTTCCAGAATGAGAAGAGTCAAACAATCAGATGATGTTCGACGAGCTCAACCTGATCAACAAAGGCCGGGATCAGGCTCTTATATGAATCCAAAATTATCAACAGGCGGCCGCAAAGTACTTCAACGCTAATGTACGAAGCCGCAGATTCAAAGAAGGTGACCTAGTCCTTCGAAACGTTTTCCAGAACACCGCCGAACGGAACCCTGGGAAACTCGAAGCAAACTAGGAGGGACCATACAAAGTAATAAAAGTCGTCCGACCAGGCTCGTACGAAATCGCGAATATGCAGGATATCAAAATTCAGAGAACTTGGAATGCGATGCACCTCAAGAAATACTACCACTAAAACAGTGTTTAGAACTGGACTACGAGACGGCTTGATCCCTGAAAAGGGTATGTAGGCAGTTCGTCGCATGACGAGCTCAGCTGTCCCCCCTCATCAAAAAGGGGGGGGGGTGAGTGAAGTGCATCAAAAAGAGGGGGGAAGTGGTACGTATACGTATACTCTTATACTCCCAAAAACTCAAAACTATTCGCTTCTGGATTTGGTATTTTCGAAACTTTTTTAAATGATACGTTGGAAAAACTCCCACGATTCCGCAACTCGTTCCACAAAATCGACGCATAAAATTCAACCCTCGATGTAGCGAGACGTCGCTAACACACGAAAGACTCCTTTCTTTTTTCGTAAAATCTTTCCGAAATGGAATACTCACACTATGAACAGTCCATATACGACTGTAAAACACGCACACCTTGTTAACACGTATCCTTCGAAAAGAATCAAAAACGGTAATATCCACCAATAAGTTTGTTACTGATTACAACAAACTCCTATCGTCCTAAACAAACTAAGCCATCTCGTAGAGATAGCTCTCGAACACCCGACACATGGGTAATAGCGATATAAAAGAAATCCAAAATTTTGGTCAGCACATTCGGGAAGCTTACAAATTGTCCCCGAAGAGATGCTCGATTCCTACAATATTAGTCACTTAAGCCGAGAACATATCGCAGACTCTAAAACAGGACGAAATCAGGTCGAAAATAATACGGGAAACGTAAGGCAGAGTAGTCACTGCACCCCCTAGAAACGTGATTAGACCTAGGTCTTGCCCTAAACCCAGCAACCTGCTCTCTTATGTATCAACGCATGATATCAAAAAGATATGAGATCCTAAGAGCATGTCTCTTCGCCCATATCTAATCGCTCTTAAAACTTTGGAAAACGTTTCAAACATCCCAAACGAGCAACGAATAGGACGATCAGCAAAAGAGGTTAAAGCGAGATGACAACTCGTATCATCCCCTCTATACTTAAAATCTAAATCTATTCAAACTTCTTCGCCCATGACAATGCTCGGTAAGAACCTTAGAAAACAAGGATAGAGTTCATTTAAAAAGAAAAAGTCACCTGGGATTCAAAGCCACAAGCGGCCAGTCCCGAGATAAAAACACCGCCACACTCGGCCAAATCAAAACACAAACAAACAACATTAAAATAAAAAAGTCTCATACGAGACAACAAACTCAATCGTCCTCTGCACGCGGAGACTCTTCACCAATCACCCCTTCCGTACTCGGAACCGCCTCGCTTGTGCCTTCCTCGGCTGTAGGACCCTGATCGTCGGCGTCACCCGAGCAAAGTGGGGGGGGGGATACACTCGGACTTCAGGCCTGCGAGGATCTGGTCGAAGTCTCCATCCCCATACACTAACTTTACTCTGCGAGCAGAAAGCTTGGCCTCCTCAGTTCGCGGGGACAGAGGCGAATCACCAAGAAACAACCGGGCCTGTTGCATCCTCCCTCGACGCTTGCCAAGGCCAAGTCCCTGGACGACCGCCAATGAATCAAGGGAGTTAGTGAACCTCGCCAGACGGGTCCAAAACTTGTCACGAACAACCTCCTTGGCCTCGTCGATCGCACCAGCCAACGATTCCTCCCCACTCTTGATATTACGCTTTAGCTGGAGCAATTCTGAAGACTTAGCCATTTTTGCCTCTTTCGCTTTAAGCAAAGAGCTAGCGGTTTTTTCAAGATCCCGCTCCAGTTCACCAACCCGAGACTCGAACTAGGCTATCTCAAGGGAATGGGAATCCTCGACAACCTTGAACCTCCTTTCGGACTGCGACGACTTCTCTCGGGACTCTGCTAATTCCTTAGCAAGACGGTCGGCTTCCGACCCACACTTACTGATCATCCCATCGATCAACAAGACAAACTGGGAAACAAGGGAAAAGAGGCGGTCAAGAATCGGTCAATGCACGGAAAGAAAAAAGGGGAAGAAAAAGGGAGAAGATTTTTCCAAAACACACCTTAGCACGTTGCATGGACACCATTGTAGGCAGAGAGTCAGTCTCACGCTCTTTGGTACACCTCCTCTTCTTGGCCGCGTCAGGATTAGTGCAAGGTCTCTTACGACCCTTTGGTGTAGGATCCGTGATCGCGCTAGGCGCAGGCAACCCCAAGATGATTGCCTTCTTGACTGGGGGAGGAGGCCTCGATTCCTGAACTGGCTCCACATCGACGACCTGGATTGGGGTCGTAGAAGAACCCGACAGATGAAACTCGGATGCCAACACATGCGCATTGATATCCCCTCCGGTTGGAACAGCATTGCACACCGGGGGAAACTCGGGAGTCAAGGTATCAGCTGGAGCCGCAGATCTCAGAGGCATGCCGCATGCATGGTTCACCGCTCCTCAGCCTCACGACGAGCCAAATCGTTCTGGAAAGAAAGAAATGCCGTAATATGAGCTGGGACGGCTCCAGTCGTAGGAAGATCCGGCGAATTCACACCAGCAGCGTTGCTCATCTCGACATCACTGCTCCTCTTAAAGTTGATAGAAGAAGACATATCGGCGGAAGGAAAAAAATTCTAAGGGAAAACGCAAAGCAAACTTGAGAAAATGAGAGAGTGTGGATGGAATGAGAAGTGGGAAGCTATATTTATAGAAGAAAAAAAAAGTTGAAGGATTTTCCGCATTAAAATAATCGGAGAAAACATTTCAAGAAAAAACCATTTTGACCGCAGATTCCGATTAAACACCCTCACTCCCCCCCCACAAGAATCATGCCGAAACTTGCGAGCTGGGGGCAACTGTTGGGGTCAAAAACGGTACTCTCGAAATCAGCATCTAAAAATTGTGTTTCCATACAAATGCAGTCTCGATACCGTCTCAACGAAAGTTTCCGAGCCAAAAACTCGAAAGAAAAGAACACTAAACCAACCAACTCGCCCATTTGGCGAATTGGACAGCACAAACCAACCAACTCGCCCGTTCGGCGAGTTGGACAGCATAGACCAACCAACTTGCCCAATTGGCGAGTTGGACTGGTCCAACTTTCCCATTCAACTCACCAAATGGGCGAGTTGGACAGCACAGACTGACCAACTCGCCGCACGAGTGAGTTGGACGGCACAGACCGACCAATTCGCCAAACTCGCCAAACAGGCGAGTTGGGTGGATCAAAACAACCGACTCGCCCATTCGTCGAGTTGGACAAGCCCAACTCGCCAAACGGGCGAGTTAAAAAGCACAAGCAATCCGACTCTCCCGCTCGGCAAGTCGGATCAATCAATCCATTTTCACCTCGTCTTGAAAAATCTCTCTTCCAAAACTTGATCGAACATATCTTTGTTCCATCTCTGTCGGGATTGACATTGGAACTTTACCGAAAGAACTCATTTTCTTGAGAAAGGATCGGGTCGATCGTATGAGATAGTAATGGTTAACTAAACACCTGGAGTCAGACGCCCATACAAAAGATCCTAACTCTTGGATGACGTCATCTTAGGAATTCTCTTTCGATAAAATCATAAAAACGCCTAAGTCAAAAAATTGCCCGAGAAGGTCTAAAACTCGGCTAAAGGCCCATTCGCGATTTTATCCGAAATCGAGCCCAAAATTTGTGACGGTTTATATTTTATTTTGCAGGAAGAGATAAATGTTGAGTTCGGAAGATAAATGTCAAGATCGGAGAATAAATGTTAAGTTTCCGAAGATAATCATGAAGATCAAGGAAAAAAAAAGAATATTTCTGCGAAGCGATAAATATAACCTAGGGCGAAAGGGGAACGAGCAAACTGCCTCTAGAGGAGTATATAAGGACTTCGACGGTGATGATACAAGGGAGACACGAAAATTTTCCACTCAGAGAAAACATAGCGTAACACTTAGAGCATTTAGGCAACTTTCCGTTTTTGTTATTCGAGCTGCGACTCAACTAGGGTTTTGCAGTCTGAGGTTGTTAGAACTATGGATCTCACCGACAGCTCTCATAGCCAAGGCTACAATCCTGTTGTAAACGCTCATACGCAAATTTGGAATAAGACATCTATTTGCTCTCTTTTTGATTCTTACTTTACTTTCCAATCTTTACTTCGTATTCTGACTAATTGGCGTGTGGTTTAGCAGATATCCGGGATCTCTAGGAAACTAGGGTTTCCCCTGCGTTCCTAATTTAACGGAAATCGACAATGTGAATTTCTGTTCCCACAGGACCAAGGAGAAGTTTTATCAAGGCAAAACATGTTTGAATCAGAAATAAAGGAAGAAGGACGAGGTTTCATTTTCTCACCCGAAAAAGGAAATATCGACCACGACCAAAATGGCAATATCGACCCGATTTGCCATTTCAAAGGAGCTATGACCAGATCACAATTCAAGCATCTAAGCCAATTCCTTAGTGTTTTAATTCAACCAGACTAAGAAGAGAACTCAATTCAAGACTCAGCGCCGCCCCTTGGTTCAACTTTCCATTTTGGTCGAGTTGGACTCAATTTCCATTTTCTTAAGTTTTTTTTCCTTTTTATCATAAGGCCGATGGTGTTTTTTCCTCTTTAGAGGGCCGGCTATATTTTCCATTTACCTATTCTAGGCTTTTATTATATAAACGTATTTACTAGTTATGATGGAGGTACACATTCTTATAATAAAGCTTTTATACATAGAATTCTCTCGAGTTCTTGTTACCTTTGTTCATCTTTGAGCAAGCCACAATCAAAGGGTAGGGAAAACTTCCATAGGTGCCTAATCAAGCCTAATAGACGAGGTTACACTCGTGGGTTTGATAATCTACACAACATTTGGTAACTCCATAGCCTGGTGTGAAGCATCCATCAGACAAAGAAGTGTTAGTAACCTTCTAAAGTCAACACATCTTTCATCTGCCTTCAAGGAGACTCGGACGAGATCAACCGTGATCATATCAACTGGTCTAGAAAGTTAGTGAACCAATAAAAAGAACAATAAACCCGATTTAAGGTAGCCGTTGATGGACGCTCAGCGCCTACAACCGATCGACGACTCATTCCATGTTCATTAGCGAGAGCTAGAATACTGGACTAAGATAATTATTAGACTCACATGAGATAGCTAGATATATATAATTAGAGTTCGAGTTCTAGAATAACACACACACCTTTAGCTTCTATATCTCTATAATCATGATTACTTGAAACCCTAAATCTAGTTATTTTCTCATATTGTCTTACAACCATCTAATCAACTGCTTTATTATTTGCTTCTATTTAATTACTTGCCGAGATTAATATACATGTCTATTAATCTAGTGTGTTCCAACGCTCCCTGTGGAGTCAATATCTAAGTACTCAACTGAACATCTTATTTGAGAGAGAAGTTGTGCATAGGGTAATTTGAGATCATATACAATTTGCCACCATTGTCGGGGAGCATTGGATTCGTCATTAGACCTAATATATAGATTTAGTCTAGGTTTTTTCTTTTATTTTATTTAATAATTTTTTTATGGTTAATGCCCAGCAGTACCAAAAGCAACAAGGAAATAGACCTATTGTTGTCACACCCTATTTCGTTAGAACGTGCAATCCACAAAGGGAAGTGCACCGCATCAATTGACACCAACACATCTTCTTCGACCAAACTTACTCCTCTAGCGCCGATCGACAATGGTACACCATCACCGATTGACACTAATCCTCGAGCAACCAACCTGGTGGCTACTCTTATTCTAACGACATATGTGAACGACCTGCATAAGCAACATGGTCATCTGCGTAATGCAGATGGTTGTAATCCCTCAACCAGAAGCAGCTAATGCTGATACTAATTCCGATGCTGAGGCTACTCGAACAAGAACGTTGGCTGACTACAACCGTCCAGATCAATACTACGTCAACAAATCGGCCATTCGTCCTTCTACTTTCCAGAGGCACAATTTTGACCTGAAGCTTGCATAATTTACATTTGTGGGACAGACACCTTTCCATGGTCACCCACATGAGCATCTGATGGACCATCTTGAGAGGTTCGAGGATCTAGTTTCTGCTATCAAAGCCAATGAATTCCTTGAGGACTTTCTTTTATGCTAACTCTTCAATTACTCACCTGCTGGAGATGCTTCATATTGGCTTAAGCAGTGACCATCAGAATCTCTTACATCCTGGGATTACATCAAGAACGCCTTCCTGCATAACTTTATTGATGATTCGTGATCTGAAGACTTGAGGAACATAATCTCTACATTCACACGGGAGCTTGCAGAATCATTTAGGAGATCCTGGATCAGATTCAAGTCTTGTCAGAGAGGTTTTCCACACCATGGATTCAACGAGGTACAACTACTTAGTACCTTCTTCAGAGGCATCATTTTGGTCCACCAGATGGCTCTAAACACTGCTAGCAATGGTAACTTCACTACTAGGAATCCAGAAGAGGTTGTGAGACTAATTGATAATTTGGCATTTAGCAATAGGACCAAGAACACTGACATGGAGAGGAGAATTTCGGCTTTTATACTTGGAAAAGAGCAGATGGATGAAGTTCAAGCCAAGTTGGATATTGTTCACAGGCTTCTCAAGAAGCGAGTGAGTTTGCAGAAGGTGTAGAGGCTGTTGATAACAGCAATGAGGGCGAAGAAGAACTATATTAGTGGCACTAATTTTTAAAATTATAGGAATCAGGATGGAAACGCAAACACTTATGGCAATGGTCAGAAGAGTAATTACAACTAGAGTTCACAGTACCAGACACCTTACAACAACAACAACAGCAATAACATGACATGTGTTGATTTTTTTACCAGAACCCCAACCAGCAAATCAAGAAAGCAGATTGCAGAGTATGATTGATAAGGTTCTTGAGGGCCAGCAGAAGTTGACAGTGGATTTCAATGGGAAGATAAATTCTATATACACCAACATATATGATAAGTTCGAAGCTCTCAGCACCCATGTGAAGAAGTTGGAGACTCAAGTGGTTTATACCAATGAGGTTGTTAGGAGACATAAGGCACGGATTAAAGGTAAAGGAGAGACTGGACAGAGATACCACGTGAATGCCTTGATAGATGATGATTTATGGCAAGTGGTGAAGGAAGAGAAACTGTAAGAAGGGGAATTCTAAGAAGAAAGTTCCAAGTTCTTCGGCAGTTCCCACTGGTCTTGTTCGACACCTAAGACAAATCTTTGGTCGACATTCGAGAAGGAACAGTGATCGATACCGGACATCGAGTGGCAATTGATACTGGAAATCGAGCAGCAATCAACAGTCCAGGCTGACTCCGTAGCATCTTGCAAAACAGTCAACATCGATCGATATTCACACATGTTTGTCGATTGACAACGACCAGTAACCTACCGAGTTTGTTTTCCAAGTATCGACATGCAATGACTGAATGCTTCAAGAATTTTGTCTAAGAGTTGAGCACCCACAAGCGACATTAATCAGCAAAAAGAAGATGCACCATAGCCTATTATCATTGATGAGGCTACATATGAACCAGTTTCTAAGAAGAAAAAAGTTCCTAAGCATCTGAGAAGAGAAGCTAATGGGAAAGAGATAGATAGTTTCACCAATAGGATGACGAGGATCCCAGTCGACATGCCATTTGATGATGCTTATTGGATCCATAGAATCTGGATGTTTTTCAGAGAAAGCAACAAAACTATAGAAGACATGGAGCGTATGTTCCAATCAAATCAGAGAGAAGCTGAAGCAGAGGATTACATTGAAGAAAAAGAGTGATCATGGGAAGTTCAAGGTATCCTGCATTATTGGTGGTCACAACTACTCTAATGGCCTCTGCGACACAGGTTCTTCAGTCAACGTCATGCCAAGGTATGTGGCTGAGAAACTAAGTTTGAAGATAGTCTTCAAGCAATTCATTCACTTTTTTGAAAATCTCTACCGTAAAATTCAGGAGGGGTTGTTAGAAACATTCAAATTCAGATCGACAATGCCCTAGTTCTAGTTGATTTCCACATTATGGATATTCAAATAGACTGGGGAATTCTTCTTTGTTACTTGGGAGAGCTTTCATGGATACTGGAGGATTTGTTTGCGACATTAAGACGAATAGGTTATATCTTTCAGTCATTAGCGAGACCAATTTTTATGACCCTATCAAGGTTTTCAAGGGAAATACTCCATACATTGAGATAGGATATGATCCAGGGCTAGTAACCATTTTTATTTTGATTATGGCGCATAACATGAATCTGACAGTGACGCATCGATCGACACCCAGCTTGAGATATCAATCAACGGTCCTGAAGTTCCAGAATATCGAGAATAATTCTTGATTGAAGCCGTGATTCTTCCTAAGAATACATTCAATATAGACGAGTATAAGGAAGAGCACGAGGCATCCATCGATAACTGGAACCTGCCACCTGCCATCGATCGAAATTTCGCGAATTACTTAGTCCATACATTTCTACACTTCACCATCAGCCACACATCCTTGATCAAGAAGATTCAGAAAACCAGAAAGTGTCCTTTCACCAGATGAATTGGAATTATCAGAGATAGTAGGGACACGCACATGCTAAAGATGGAAGGATCATCAATGTTTTCAAAGAAGACATAGCAGACATTCTAGAGATGACTCATGACCCAGGAAAGCTCTACATCAGTCTACCACAATATGAGGGACGTCTTAAGATAAAAAAAAAAAATCTGCCCAGCACCAGAGATCTATGAGAGAGAGAAAATTGAAGAGATGACAGCTAACATCTACAGAGCTCAAGAGCAGATGTTTGATGAGTTTTACAAGAAGATTATTGCAATCTACTTCCCTCTCAACAACAACATTGGATGGATCAACATATGTATGGACGAGCTACAACATAAAGTGGATTACACACATGAGATTATCCAGACACAGCAAGAGCAAAGAACAAGAGGTGAAGAAGCCATCAAAAGCTTTGTAGGCACATGGTTTGAGATGAGCAGAGAAGATGTGGATACTTGTCTTCCTCCAAGTGTTTCTTTACCTCCTCACTAGTCTGAAGCATCCAAACTTCAAGCTATAAACTATAAAAAATCTCTTGATGGGAGAAACCCCATTTGGTAAGTTTTAAATTCGTTTTTTATTTTTAATTGTACTTATTTTCCGTGTTTATTTTATTTCAGCTAAAAAAAGGAACCGAGGAAGATGTGCCTGCACAGAGAAACAACCATCACTTGATCACTGCAAATCAACAAACCTATCCGAGAATCGATCAAGCGTCACTAAATTGTGCCGAGAGCAAGTATACCGTTTTTCCTTGTTAAATTTGTACTTTTGATTTATTTTTACCACCAATCTGAGGCTGAATAATAACATTTGGACAGTTTTGTTTAAGTCCGGAGGAGGTTTATTGATATTTTGTTTTATTTTGAATTTTATATTTATGGATTTTATTAAAAGTTTTACAAAGTCAAAAAAGGGACTATGATCATTTTAAGTTTTTACTTATTATCTAACAACTCTATAGCACCATTCTTATACTTACTGACTGTTGTGTATACTATAGATACCAAAGTTGATCACTTGCCAGTCAAATCCACACTTGCTGAGAATATTTAATGGAACCAAAGCTGACCTTCAACATAATTTGACTTTATTTGCTTTTAGACTTTAACATAAAGGTAAAAGTCTATGCATTTTTCGATTCCCCTCTCTCTCTTCCCTTTAGATTAAGAGAATCCAAACAAGATTTGGTGGCTACAACCATTAATGATTGATTCATATGATTCTAGAAAGAGGTAAAAGTCAAAAAGAAGTGAACAGGATCTGGTGACAAAAACAATTAGGGCTTGATTCATGGAAGCATGTCCAAAATTATATCAGTCAATAAAAAATGATACCCTTCAAAGAAGGGAGACATTGACTAAGAAGAAGTGAGAAGAGAGAGAGAGAGAGGAAAGTGATCAAAGAAGACTGCATGTGTGTTCAGAAACTAGCTTGAGCAAGAGTACATGTGTCCTATGATCGATACTCTCAAGGTAAAGTCTGCACTTTTTATATTGAAGAAATGAGGTTAATAGAGGGTAGAGTCAGATAGTATTAGCTAAGTTGGTGGTAGAATAAATTTGGTTGCTAAGCTAGGATATGGTATGTAAAGTATCTCTGGATGTTAGCACTTATTTGATAAGGCTGGCAACATAGTAGAGGTGAAAGTAGTAAGTTAAAGATTTGTGAGTCCCTGTGTTTTCAAACCTTTTTCAGATAGAGATATTATTTGCTTGAGAACAAGCAAAAGGATAAGTCTAAGGGAGTTGATATACTATGGATTTTACATGTTCTTACCATATTATATGTGCTTTTAAGTACTATTATGTGTGTTTGGAGTCTATTTTAGGATATTTTCACGTCCAGGTATGTTTTGGAGCAATGTGGAGATTATGGAGTATTTTAGGGCTTCCTGATGAAGAAACTCGTAGCTGCTTAAGAATCAGAAGTTCGGGTCAATATTTACGAAGATAGTCGAATGACAACATTTTGTTGTCATCGATCGACAGCAAAGCGCGAGATAGGCGCCAACTAATTGGAGACTGGCTGAAAGCCCAGAAGTTCCACATATTTACAAGATTACCCATGGATGACTTTATACCCAATATTTTGGTGTTTTGCCATTGTTTGGGAAACACACCACCTTCATTACTTTTCATAACCTATTCAGTATTTAGAAGTGTTTAGTTTGATTTGGAGAGAAGATTCAAGACTCGTTCAAAGATTTGTATTGGAATTCCATTGTTTCCTATTCCTTACTCTATTTCATGACTTCTATTCAGTTTATTATCATGTTTTGCTTTGTCATGTCTGAGTAGTCCTTTTTGTTAGATTTAGGGTTAATTATGAATACGAAGGATTAGTCAAAACTATAGAATTGCTAAGGTGATAGAGATATCAATCAATTGAATTGCTATTAGTGCTTGTGTTCTAGAGTACCTAACTAGAACCATGATCTTAGGATTGTAGACAACTACGACAATAGGTCCTCGCCTGAATTGATTTGTTTGAGCTAGGTTGCTAAATACATGCAACATCTGGTCGGGGAAGTTAGTGAACCAATCGAATAGAACAATAAACTCGATTTAAGGTAGCCATCGATCGATGCTCAACGCCTGCAATCGATCAATGACTTATTCCATGTTTATTAGCGAGAGCTAGAATACTGCACCTAGATAATTATTAGACTCACATGTGACAGCTGGATATCTATACACTAGAGTTCAATTTCTAGAATATCACACACGCACCTTTAGCTTCAATATATCTATTATCATGATTGCCTAAAACCCTAAGTTTAGCTATTTTTAATATTTTCTTACAACCATCTAGTCAATTGCTTTATTGTTTACTGCTATTTAATTACTTGCCTAGCTTAATCTACATATCTATAAATCTAGTATGTGCCCACGCTCCCTGTGGATTCGATACCTAAGTAATACAACTGAACCTTTTATTTGAAAGAGAAGATGCTCACATGGTAATTTGTAAGCATATCAACAACTCACCCCGCATCTGAGAAAAGAACTAGAAAAATTGAACCAATCTGATGAATTAGAGGAGTTGCAAGCTGACCTCGATGAATTAAAGGGTGTAAAAACCCAATATTACCTTCCCTCCCCCCCCCACAAGAACCTAAAGTAAGCCAAACAAGAGTTGGATAATGCCACATGCAGAAGTGAAGAGATTATGCAGGTTGATCGACAGAAGAAATCAAATTATAGAGAGTGTTGATCGACACCATAATAGCATCGCTTGACACCTTCACAAATTCAGCGAATGGAATTTTGAAAAGCACCCAAAGTTGAGCTCAAACAGCTTTATCAAGGTTTGAAGTACACATACATCGGAGAGAACTCTTCTTACCATGCTATTGTCAATGCTAGTTTTAATAATAAAGAACTCACTTTACTGCTAAGTATGATGCGCAAGTATCGCAAAGCTGTTGCCTATTCTCTTGATGAAATTTCAGGAATCTCTCTGACCTTATGAATGCATATGATCAACTTGGAGGATGATTCAAAGTCGTCTATTGAGCATCGGAGAAGGCTGAATCCAAACTTGAAAGAGATTGTCAAGAAAGAGATCATAAAATCCTTCAAGCTGGAATTATCTATCCGATTTCAGACAGCAATTGGGTCAGTCCAGTGCATGTGATTCCTAAGAAAGGAGGAGTCAAAATGGTGAATAATGGGAAAGATGAGTTGATTCCTACAAGGGCTGTCACCGGACACATGATGTGTATCGATTACAGGAGGTTGAACGATGCGACAAGAAATGATCACTTTTCTTTACCTTTCACTGATCAGATACTGGAAAGTCTAGCAAATCACCCGTATCATTGCTTCCTAGATGGGTACTCAGGGCTCTTTTATATTCCCATCCATCCAAATGATCAGGAGAAGACCAATTTCAACTTGTCCATTTTGTACGTTTGCATACCGTATGATGCCTTTTGGACTTTCTAACACACATGCTACCTTCCAGAGGTGTATTATGTCCATCTTCACAGATATGATTGAGAGTTTCATGGAAGTCTTTATGGATGATTTCTCGGTGTATGACTTTGTTTTACATCATGTCTAATAACTTGTGAAAAGTATTAGCCATATGTGAGGAGAACATTCTGGTCCTTTAATTGAAAGAAATGCCATTTTATGGCTATGATGAAGTTGTTTAGGGACAAAGGGTTTCAGCAGCCGGCATCAAGGTAGACAGAGTTAAAACCAAGGTGAAGACAGGTTTGCCAGCGCCCACCAATGTGAAAGATGTAAGGAGCTTTCTAGGACATGATGCGTTCTTTGAGATTTATAAAAGATTTCAGCATGGTATCTAGACCCCTTACATCTCTACCGTTCAAAAAATTCAAATTCGACTTTACTTCTGAGTTCCTAAAAGCTTTTGCAGTGATCAAGACAGCTCTAGTGACTGCTCCCATTTTGCAAGCTGCATATTGGAGTTTACCTTTTGAGGTAATGTGTGGTGCCAGTGATTTTTCTTTGGGAGCTATACTTGGGAAGAAGAAGGACAAGAAGGTTCACGATGTTTCTTATGCTAGTAATACACTTGATGATGCACAGAGGAAGTATGCGACTACTGAGAAAGAATTGTGGCTGTTGTGTTCGCTTTTGAGAAGTTTCGACCCTACTTGGTTGGTTCTATAGTGATTGTTTATACTGATCATGCTGCTCTCAAGTACTTGATGCAGAAAAAGATGCATAACCAAGACTACTCAGATGAATTCTACGTCTTCAAGAGTTTGATATTGAGATCAAAGACAAGAAGGGGGTAGAGAATGGAGTTGTTGACCACTTTTCACGGATCAGAATTGAAGATGATGTTCCCATAGATGATTTCTTTCCTACTGAGAATGTCTACATGCTGGAAAATTCAAGTTTGCCTAGTTCAAACCCGACACATAGAAGTAATGTCGACCGACACACAATGAGTGTCGGTCAACACCCTACTTATTTGGATGCTACACTTTTTAAAAACCCCAAAAAGTCTAGAATAGAAGGTCTACAAGTCAAAGTTCCCATATCCTAAGGTACCGAAGCATCTAAATGGGCCTATAAATTTACTGGAGCGGGCTGGTTTCCGCAAGCAATTGAAGAGAATACCTAAATATGTCTCCTTTGAAGATGCTTACGAAGGCCAGCAGTTCATTAACTTCTTCTGGAACTCCAGAGAGACTGGGTCAAAGGTGAAAGCTCTATTTGAGGAAGTTAGAAATGTGCATCATCAGGTCAAGAATCCGAGAAAACTCACACACCCTAGAAGTTTGTGGTTCCTGTAACGCCCTCGGTCCAGCTTAGGACAAGGCAAATATCCTATGGAACAAGCGTAGTTGAAGCTTAGAACGAAACATTGACCCGTATACTCCATATGCGTAACCATTAGGTAGAATGAGAAGCTTGGGTAGTTTCCTCGACCCAAACCAAGTTCTTATTCAGCTCGAAGAAACGTAGTATAGTTTAATCAGCTGAGGTTAGCTCAGTGTAGTGTAGTAAAGTCGTGCCAGCCAGTTGACCAGCTTGACCAACTCGACGACCAGCTCGATGACCAGTTTCACGACCAGCTCGGCCAGCTCAATCAGCTGAGGTGGTCGGGTTAGGTAGTGACAGTGGTGGGTGGTCCATCCCGGTCTGGTGATACAAGCTTAGGCTGACAAAGGCTTATATGATCCTAGGCAAGAGAGTGAGGGTCGATCTACAAGAGGGTGGAATGTTTTGGATTGATCTAATGAACCAAAGAAAACCGATGAACTGGAACTTGATGGAATGAAGTGCACCACACGAGGGATGGAATACTCGTGGTACAACACAAATCTCTTTGGCCATGGAGGTTCTGGTCTCACAAGGCAAAGAGAGGGATGCGAGTTCTTGCTAAAGCTCTTAAAGTTTTCACTAGGAAAAGGTTTTAATTTTATATCATGCGTAAAAAAGAGTACAAACGGCTTATAGGGGACTTATATAAATGTCCAATGCCGTGGGTGCCTTCGAGGCAAATATTACAAAGTTTTGGACTAAATGAAAACCCTAATTGGCATGCAAGCCAGCTAATAAATTTTGGGAAATAATTTAAATAAAAAGAAAGAAAAGGGACCAAACTGCAAAACAAATCAAACTGTTAGAAATGGGAATTTAAATGCTTACCTTCTTACCTTTTGGGTCGGTTTGATTGGCTTTTGATCATGCTAAATGTGCTGATCGTCAATGCTGATAACCAGCAGGTTGTGGTGAGTTTGGTATGGAATGAATGGCCAAAGGTCTCACTTGTGGTCTTGATCTTCTCGGATGGTCCATCAGTCTTGGGACTTGGTTCTTGATCAAGTTGATCTTCATTTGGCTTAACCTCGGTGGCTTTACCTGAAAACGATCAAAGCAAGCATCATGCTCTCATTGAACTTATGTTGAAGTATCTTAGCTCTTTGTCTAGTCATGGGTCCTTTGAACACAATAGGCATGGACACTTCTTGGGCAGCTTCTGGTTGGGACATCTTGTTGATCATGTCCTGGATATCAGGCTCGGTTAGATCAGGTTCGGGTTCAGGCTGAATGTCCTCATCATTCCCTCCCTCTTCAAAAGGTTTTGACCTCAAAACTGGTTCATCTGCAAGGTAAGGAGACAAGTCTGTCACATTGAACGTGGATGATACATTCATGTCACCTGGTAGGTCAAGTCGGTAGGCATTGTTGTTGATCCGCTCGACCACTTGGAAGGGCCCATCTCCTCTTGGTTGTAGCTTAGAACTCCTCTGGTTGGGGAACCTTTCTTCCTCATGTGTAGCCAAACCCATTCTCCTGGTTCAAAGACAACTTCTTTATGTCTCTTGTGGGCATGTTTAGTGTACTGCTCAGTCCTCTTCTCCAAGTTTCCAGTGACTTTCTGGTGGAGCTCCTTGACATACTTGGCATTGGCCTCTCCGGACAAGCTAATAACTTCAGCTGGTGGTAGAGGTTTGAGGTCCATGGGTGTGGTCGGATTGAACCCATAGGCAGCCTCAAATGGTGACATCTTTGTGGCTGAATGCTAAGCTCGGTTGTAGACAAATTCAACAAAGGGAATGCACTCGACCCAAGTCTTCATGTTCTTCCCAATCGCGGCCCTAAGCAGTGTGGACAATGTCCAGTTAACCACTTCTGTCTGGCCATCAGTTTGGGGATGAAAGGTTGTGGAGAATAGGAGTTTGGTTCCCATATTCTTCCATAAAGTCCTCCAAAATTGGGTTAAAAACTTGCTATCATGGTCAGACACAATGGTCCTAGGGACACCATGCAAACGTACAACCTCCTTGAAGAATAGGTCGGCTGTCTTGGATGCATCATTTACCTTGGCACAAGGCATGAAGTGTGCCATCTTGGAAAATCGATCCACCACCACAAATATGGAATCCTTATGTTGCACCTTTGGTAGTCCTAAGATGAAGTCCATGGATAGATCCAGCCAAGGTGCAGTAGGAATTGGCATAGACATGTATAGCCATGTGGTTGCACCTTGGACTTGGCCTTCTTGCACGTCACACATCTTTCACAATGGGACTCGACAGTCTTCTTCAAATGTGGCGAGTAGAAATGTTCCCTCACTACAGCCAAGGTCTTGTCCACTCCAAAGTGTCTCATGAGTCCTCCTCCATGAGCTTCTCGGGTGATTAAGTCCCTTAGGGAGCACTATTGGATACACAACCTTTTGACCTTGAATAGAAACCCTTCTTGCAGATAGAACTTCCCTTGTGGTCCCTTGGTACATCTAGCATACATCTCAGCAAGGTCTGGGTCTCCTCCATAAAGATCCTTCATGAACTCAAATCCCATCACCTTAGCTTCCATTGTTGTAATCAAAGCATATCTCCTTGAAAGTGCATCGGCCACAATGTTTTCTTTTCCCTTCTTGTATTTGATAACGTATGGGAAGGTTTCTATGAACTCCATCCACCTAGCATGTCTCTTCTTGAGGTTGGTCTGACCCCTTAGGTGATTCAAAGTCTCATGGTCGATGTGCACCACAAATTCCTTGGACAGCAAGTAATGCTGCCAAGTCTCCAACGCCCCCACTAGTGCATACAACTCCTTATCATATGTTGGGTACTTCAGTGTGGCCACTCAACTTCTCACTGAAATAGGCAACTTGTTTTCCTCCTTGAATCAATACTTCCCCAATCCCAATTTTGGATGCATCACACTCCACCTCAAAGGTTTTTTTTTGAAATCTGGAAGGACTAGGATTGGTGCATGGGTCAGGCGATCCTTCAATGTCTGGAAAGAATCTTGCTGGGCCTTCTCCCATGTAAATCCAACACTCTTCTTCACCACAGCAGTGAGTGGTGCTGCTATAATACTGAAGTCCTTGACAAACCGTCTGTAGAATCTTTTTAGACTATGGAAATTCCAGACTTGGCTGATGTTGGTTGGTTCCAGCCAGCCTTGTATTTCCTTCACCTTCTCCTCATCCACATGTAGTCCCTGTGAACTCACAACAAACCCTAGGAAGACAAGTTTATCATCTAACCACCTAAGCCTATATGGATGAGGGTGCTTAGTCTTTTCTAAGCCAAGTTTTTCAACCATGTATGCACTGGCCGCATTAGTACAAGACCCACCATCAATGATGAGATTACATACCTTGCCTTGATGGTGCATCGCCTATGGAATATGTTCTCCCTTTGGATGGTCTCAGCTGGTTGGACTTGGGAACTTAGCACTCGTTTGATCATCAAGCTCTCTCCTACATCCGGATACTCAATCTCTCCAAACTACTCTTCGACCATCGGATCATCTTCATCATGGGACTCATATCCATCATCAGTAAGTAACATAAGCCTCTTTTTGGACATTCCCTTGCCATGTTCCCCCAGCCTTTGCATTTGAAACAAGTGATGTCTCTAGAGTGTTGAGGGTTGGCATTGCGACCAGGTTCTGTCCAGGTGTCATTGTTTGGTTCAGTGGGCCCGCTCTTTTTCTGGTTTCCTAGGTCAATCCCTCTGCCCTTGTCTACTGGCTTTGGGTAGTTGTTGGAGTTGTTGCTTGAACCCTAAGCAGCCTGTGGTTTACTTCTGGTGGACTTCTTTTCGATGTGTTGCCCGGCTTGGATGGGCAAGTGGAATAGATCCTTGAAGTCTATGTAATTCTGTCTCTCCACATTGCTACTAATCCTATCATTCAGCCCATCCAAAAATTGAGCCATGATGGATTCTTCATCCTCATTGATACCAAGACGGTTCCTCAAACGCTCAAACTCCTCATAGTACTCCTCCACCGACATAGTACCTTGTCTAAGGGTCCTAATGTTGACATGAAGAGATGAGTGACAATCAGGAGAAGAAAAGATCAAGAGAATCAGTCTGGATCAACCAAAATAGTGTGGTCCATACAAGCAGTCCACTCTCAACCTAACTTGGTGTACAAGGCAAGAAATGGGGTTGGCTTGCATTGTGATTTCGTGTGTAGACTGTTCTGAGGCTCTGGGATGATTATGACCTGAGGAAAGAGCTGTTGGAACAAGAAAACAAGTGAGAGTCACATGTTGGGATAAGGAGGAGAGAGGCAAGGAGCTGTCACTTTCACACTTCTGGCTGAACCATTTTGTCTTTACTTCACCAGTGTTGTTTATTCATTTTTGTATGGAAGTTGTATCTCTATTTAAATTATGTAAAACTCCCTCTATTTTACTAAATCTCACATGGGATCAGAGCTAACAAGCTCCTGAAACCCTATTCTCTACATTCTCTTATATTCATTCCACAAATTTCTTTCCTTTTACTCTGATATTTTTCAAAATTTTCTTTACCCACTGGATAATAGATGTTCTTGAGCTGTTCTTGATGGAAAATTCAAAAATGGTGGTGATTCCAGTTACGCTTAAGGGAGTTAACTATCTGTTGTGGTCAAGACTCTCTTTGAGGCAGAGGGCTCTGGGAACATGTTACTAAAGGCAAAACCCCAAAGAAGACTATCCTAGGAGAGGATGGAAAAGAAGTTGTGCTTGCTGATGATGATGGAAAATGGGGTCAGGAGGATCTCACAGTGTTGCCCATCATTTAGAACAGCCTTGAAGCCTCAATTTTGGAAGCTTACTCCTACTGTGAAACTTCCAAGGAGTTGTGGGATACACTCCAGAAGGTGTATGGCAACACTTCTAACTTAAGTAGAGAATTTGAAGTCAAACAAGCTATAAACAACTTGAAACAAGATGAGGAAGAATTCAATCAGCATCTTGGGAAGTTTAGAAGTCTATGGTCAGAGCTTAACATGCTCAGACCAAGTTCTAGTGATCTTGAAGTCTTAAAAGAAAGACAAGAGCAAGATGTGTTCTTTAGTCTGCTACTAACCCTAAACCCTTCATACAATCAGCTAATCAAGCATGTTCTAAGAGATGATAAGCTTCCAAGTGTAGAAAGAGTGTGTGCTCTTATCCAAAGAAAAAAGGTCAATCACACACTCTTTGAAAAGGAAAGGAAGTGTGTTCAACTTAGAAAGAATATGCCCAACAAGAAACGAATAATGGTGTTGTTTCAAGAGTACAAGAAGGCTAAGAAACAACTCAGAAAGAAGAGCAATAAGCCAAAGAGGATGGACATCAATCTGGCAAGAAGTTTGCTCAATAAGAATAAGCATCAAATGATTGAAAGGAAAACCATGTATTTGGCTTTTATCAGTGATTCAAATGAAGGAGGAACATGGAAAAGTAAGGATGGGGCGACCAGCATTGATGGCCTAGCAACCAGGAGTGTCTTGAATGAATTCGTCAAGGTTGCCAAGGCCATTATCTCATCCAAGAAGGCTGGTACACATTTTCTAGACACAAATCCAATTATTATAGATTTAGGAGCTAGTCACCATATGATTAGTGATAGGAATCTGATTAGTGATGTCAAGCCTGCCTCAGAGAATGTGATTAAAGCAAATTGAGAAAAGGTTAAGATAGAATGGATAGGGAACCGTAGGCTATTTGATAGGGAATCATCTGCCTTATATATGCCTCAGTTTACATCTAATTTGCTGTCAGTAACGAAGGCTACAATTGACTTGAGTTGTCAAGTTTTCTTTAGACCTGATGATGTTGAGTTCCAAGATCTAAAGACAGGGCATGTGATTGGAAGAGCACACAGCCAGGATGAACTTTATCATCTCCAAAGGACAAAACCATCTCCTTCTATCTGCATGGTCAGTACATCTACAGGGGTTGATAGCACTACATGGCATGCTAGATTGGGACATCCACATGCTAGAGCTCTGAATATGATGCTTCCTGGTGTGGTATTTGAGAATGATGGGTGTGAAGCATGTATCTTGGGGAAGCATTGTAGGACAGTATTTCCAAGGTCTAGCACAATCTATGAGAATTCTGACCTTGTTCATTTTGACGTGTGGACTGCTCGAAGTCTGTCCAGAGAGAATCACAAATACTTTTGTGACCTTCATTGATGATAAGTCTAAGTACACTTGGGTGGCACTGATTCAGTCTAAAGACAGAGTACTTGAAGCTTTCAGGAAATTCCAGACCCATGTATCCAACCATTTCAGTGCCAGACTCAAGATCCTTAGGTCAGATAATGGTGGAGAATACACAAGTCAAGCATTCAAGCAATATCTAGCTCAACATGGGATTATACATCAAAAAAGTTGTCCTTATACTCCACAACAAAATGGAGTAGCTGAGAGGAAGAATAGGCACCTGATGGAAGTGGCAAGGTCAATGATGTTCCATATTAATGTACCAAAGAGATTTTGGAGTAATGTTGTGATGGCTGCTTGTTATCTTATCAACAGGATTCCTACAAAGATACTCAATGATCTATCTCTATTTTAAGTACTAAACATAAAAAATCCATCTTTTGATCATTTGTGTGTATTTGGATGCCTCTGCTATGTGTTGATACCAGGAGAACGGAGGAGAAAGTTAGATCCCAAAAGTTCAAAGACTATGTTCATTGGCTACTCTCCAACACAAAAGGGTTATAAGTGCTATGATCTAGTGTCAAGAAGGGTTTTAGTATCAAGAGATGTGAAGTTTGTGGAGTCTAAAGGATACTATGAGGAGAAGAGTTGGGATGACTTGAAAGATTTATCTCAAGCATCAGACAAAGCCACCAATCTCAGGATTATATTGGAGAGCCTTGGTATTAGCATGCCTCAGAAGAATCAGGAAACAAGGACGTGTCCTCCTGAAGCTTCATCGGGTCCAGAGACTGTGGTTGATGAAGCTGTGGAAGCCATTCATCCTGATCCTAAAGGTGGAAATCAACATGAAACAGATACTGGTAAAGCAGCTCATGATCAGGATGAAAGGCAACAAGAATCAGTCTCTCAACCAGATGAAGTAGAATCTCATTAAGAAGAATAACCAGAAGAGGTTCAGCCTTTGAGAAGAAGTACAAGATTGAATAAGGATCCTTCCGGTTGGATTAACACAAGAGTCTACTTCAAGAGTCAGCCTGTGGCTCATCCTATACAAGCAGTGTGTTCACTTGCTCTCTATCCTCAAGTGCATCAGGTTTTCATTGACCAGCTTGATCAGGAGCACATTCCAAGGTCATATGAAGAAACAATGGAGCATGTGGTGTGGAGAGACTCAGTTGGAAATGAAACAAATGTCATGGTAGTCAATGACACTTGGTATGAATCTGAAATACCAAAAGGAAAAAAGGCAGTGACTAGTAGATGGATCTTTACCATCAAGTACTTGGCAAATGGAAAGGTTGAGAGGCACAAGTCAAGGCTGGTTGCAAGAGGGTTTACTCAAACCTATGGAGAAGATTATGTAGATACCTTTGCACCAGTAGCAAAGCTTCACACCATAAGGATCATTCTTTCACTTGCCACAAACTTGGAATGGGAATTATGGCAAATGGATGTGAAGAATGCTTTCCTTCAAGGGGAGTTAGAAGATGAAGTGTATATGAATCCTCCTCCTGGTCTATAGCATCTTGTCAAACCAGGAAATGTTCTGAGGCTGAAGAAGGAAATCTATGGCTTGAAACAATCTCCAAGAGCTTGATATCACAAACTGAGAACAACTTTGAATGGAAGAGGTTTTAGAAAGTCTAAGGCTGGTCATACTCTCTTCACACTTTCTGCTCAAAGAGACATTGTGGTCATCTTAGTGTATGTGGATGATATCATTATCACATGAAGTGAAAAGGAAGGGATTCAAGACACCAAAGCCTTCCTAAAATCAGTGTTTGACATCAAGGATCCTGGAGAGTTTAAGTACTTCCTTGGGATTGAAGTTTGTAGATCCAAGGAAGGACTCTTCCTCTCTCAAAGGAAGTATGCACTGGATCTGTTGAGTGAGGCAGGAAACCTTGGAGGAAGACCAGATAAGACTCCTCTTGAAGAGGGATACCAAGAGTTGCGAGAGGGGGAGTTTGAGGATAAGCCATATGAAGATGTCAAGAAGTATATGAGAATGGTTGGGAAGCTCATCTACCTTACCATCACATGGCCAGACATATTTTTTGCTGTGAATCAAGTCAGCCAACTTATGAAAACTCCCAAGGTACATCACTGGAATATGGTTTAGAGGATCTTGAGGTATTTGAGAGAAGCTCCAGGACAAGGTGTATGGATGGGTTGTAATGGAAGCACTGAAATTGTAGGGTATTGTGATGCTGATTGGGCAGGAGATAGGGTTGATAGGAAATCAACTACTGAATATTGTACATCCATTGGAGGAAACTTGGTCACTTGGAAGAACAAGAAGCAGAAGGTTGTGTCTTGTTCAAGTGCTGAAGCAGATTATAGGTCTATGAGAAAGCTCACCAATGAACTTGTGTGGATCAAGGGATTGCTTAGAGACTTGGAGATCGAGATCACCACTCCCATGACCATGAATTGTGATAATCAGGTTGCCATCCACATTGCAAGTAACTCAGTGTTCCATGAGAGGACTAAACACATTGAACTAGATTGTCACAAGGTTAGAAAGCTGTGGAGCAGAAGATCATTCTCCCTTTCTACACAAGAAGTGAAGATCAACTGGCTGACATCTTTACCAAGGCAGTAAGCACTAAGGTCTGTGAGTTCATATATCCCAAACTTGGACTCATAGATCTCTCATCACACTGATCCTCTTAACCATGAAGTGTTCTACTCTTTTTCCTTGGCTTGGTTTTTATCCCACGTAGTTTTTCCAAGCTAAGGTTTTAATGAAGGAATTCTTCTTGTTTTCCAAGCTTGACCAGTACCGATGGTCAAGCTTGAGAGGGAGTTTTGACATGAAGAGATGAATAACAATCAGGAGAAGAAAAGATCAAGAGAAGCACTCTGGATCAACCAAAATAGTGTGGACCATACAAGCAGTCCACTCTCAACCTAACTTTGTGTACAAGGCAAGAAATGGAGTTGGCTTGCATTGTAATTTCGTGTGTAGACTGTTCTGAGGCTCTGGGATGATTATGACTTGAGGAAAGAGATGTTGGAACAAGAAAACAAGTGAGGGTCACATGTTGGGATTTGGAGAGAGGCAAAGGAGCTGTCAGTTTCACACTTCTCGCTGAGCCATTTTGTCTTTACTTCACTAGTATTGTTTATTCATTTCTGTATGCAAGTTGTATCTCTATTTAAATTATGTAACCAGAACCAAAATGAATTAAGGAAATAGATTTTCTCTCTCTCTCTTCTCTCCCACAAAATTATCTCTCTCTCTCTCTCTTGTTCTTGCTGAGTTCTTCTCTGTTCTTCATGATTCTCACCTATAACTCTCTCTATTTCACTAAATCTCACACCTAAAACGCCTTTGTAGGTCTATGTGGAAGTGCTAGGAACAAACCGTTGGCGCATTAGATCCTTCATGTCGATCCATGACTCAAGTGGCCGCAGTTGGTTCCTCCTCCGGTCTGTGGAAACTTTATCCCACCATATGAAAGCATTGTCCGTCAGATGGGCTACTGCAAGGGCTACTCTCTTGGGACCCGGATGGTTGTAGTACTCGAAGATGTGGTCCATCCTCTTCTCACAGCAAGTTAGGCTTCAGGGTCCACTTTTCCAGCATAGGTGGGTGCCTCTAGCTTGATGTGGTTCTGGTAGGGAGCTGGGGCAAGTCGTGCTCGGGGAGGTGGGTTGTAGTCCTCTTCTTCTTCCCCGAAGTGCTCTTGTGCCTCATGTCTCCTCGGGTTTGGTTGGGGGTGTGGTCCAGGGTCATCTTCTTGATGTTGATCCCTAGTGCTCGGGCCAGGGTTGTCATTGATGTGCACTCCAGCCCTCCTTGGGGGTGCCCCGGTTTGGAAAGGGTTGTTTTGGGGTGTTCCCAAGTCAACCCTCCGGATAGGCCTAGGGACTGGCCGTTGCTCAATGCGGGTCAAGCTATCACCCAAATCTTGGCGAAACGTGCCTATGTCCTGCCTGATGTTCCTCATTTCATCTTGAAGGTCATGAATGGCCTGCATTAGTGTGGATTGTACCTCGTCTCCCATGGTTACCTCGCAAGAGAAACAAAAGAGAAAAGCTTAAAACTCAAAATGCAAAGAGAATAAAAAAGAAAAGGAAATATGCAATATTCTTTTCTTTTTAACTAACTTAAAGTAACGTAAATTTAATTGACTTTAGTTTTTTTTTTAAATATATAGCAGAATTCGAAAGTTATAAAAGAAAAAATGGATATTAACTATTGCACTCGAGCAGAAAAGGAATAGTCGATATACTCAACAACGAAAAAAGGAAAGTGGAATCCTAATTCAACTTGGTCAACAAACTTTCAACCCACAGCTTCCTAACAACAAATCAATCAACACAAGGAGCTAATGAATGATTTCTAGGTTAAGCAGGATGAGATGGATGCAAGAGATCTAAGACAAGACGATGGTATGGTTGATGGTGCAATGCGATGGTTACTAAGGTTCGTAATGTACATACCCCTCGCTTCCAACAATGTGTGAACATTCCTTTGAATTTGAATAGTGGATCATCGGTAATGTACATACCCCTCTGCTTCTCAGGATATCACCTCAATCTTTTCTTTTTATAGATGTTGAAGAGAGAGAGAGAGAGAGAGAGAGAGAGAAGGGAAATCAGAAATACAAATACTAGTACCTTACGAACTTGCAGTAGGAATCGTATCAGATGTATGCCAAGCCCCAAAGCAAGCAAAATAGTCAGTACTAGGTTGGAGATTAGCTTTGATTCCTTCAAACTTTCTTAGTAAGTGCGACCTAATGGCAGGATGATCCACTTTCGCATGTTTAGTAATCTCTGCAATCAAAATTTCTAAGAGCGGTGCTATAGTGTGGTTAGTCAATTAATGAGGTCTGATCATAATCACCTTCTTGACTCAATAAAAAAATTCAAAAAACGTAAGTAAATATAACAAATAAAAGCATCAGCAAACCTCCCGCAGACTTAAATAACATTGTCGCTAGTGTTATCCCGTCCGGTTTGGTAAAGAGAAAGTAAATCATAAGTAAAAGATAGAGAGAACGTCGAGGTTAACAAACTCTGTAAGAAGTGTTGACCGATGGTTAGTGATGATTGTCGACAGATGGTAAAGCATTCAAGCTGTCGACCGATGGTTAAGTGTTGATGTCGACTGATGGTGGTTTCAAACTTTTCTACTCTTTCTTTGAAAACCAAAAGTATAAATAAAAACCATAATTAATAACTAAATAATGAAAAACCATAATTAATAACTAAATAATGAAAAACCAAATTAAAACTTGCTACACAGTGGGTTGCCTCCCACTCAGCGCTTGGTCATAGTCTTAAGCTCGACGTTTGAAACTCTGAGTTAGTCCGGATTAGATTGGGAAATTTCTCCACAACAATTCCTAGTGTCCCATATATTCAACTTCATTACACTTTTTGTGAAAGCCTCCATAAACTCTTCTCCTTTGTCTATCATATCAGTAACAAGGAGTGCTCAAAGCTTTGAAAATGGCTGTGAGTAGCATCTGCTGCGCACTCTGAATTTTTTGAACCATCTGAAAAGTGAGGAATCAATGATAACTGAGGACCTCCCTTGGTCCTTATTCTATTCTTCCAATTCTTCCTCTTCTTTCCCAAAACCTTTTCTGATCTCGTATGGTTGCCTTCATCAAAATACTTCGACACACTTCAAACTCCTTGAGTTTTGGTACGCCATGGGCGCCGATCGACACTTGGTGTCGATCCATGCTTCTTCTGTTGGGACATTGTCGACGTCACTTCTATATCTCAACCCTCTTTGAGAAGCTACTGCATACATATGATCATTAAATAACCCATTGTAGGAACCTATATGCAAAATTCTAGCTGGTGGGATAGGAAATACAGCTTCAAAGACAGCACATGGGACCACAAATTTCACAGGGTCATGTACCCTTTTCACTCTTTTGCGAAGACCAGTAGCCTCTCCTATGCAGATATGGAGTTGTGGATGTTCTGGGACAGCAAGGTGTGAGGCCTCTGATCTTTAATGTTCTCTCTTTGATCGGTTCCAGCTCAAATGTATATCCTAGCAGCTTGTCCAACGGTGGGTGTCGATCGTTATCATCAGGTGGGTGTCGATCGAAGTTGGGTGGATGCTGTCAATCGATGCTAGCCTCTGGCAAAGTCTCCAGATCTTTTCTCGTAGTGTGCCATTCATCATCAAGATTCTGCTCGTCAAGCCATTCCTCCAGCTCTTAAAAGTCTTCCATAGTGACTTCCCTATCATCATCCATATATTCAAGCTTTTCTCCCTCCTCTAGTTCCAAGAACACCTCTAGCTCCAAGAAATATTCCATGGTGATTTCTCTATCTACATCTGAGGCAGGATCACAACTTGATAAGTCGGTGCTCTTCAGTGTCGAGTCTACAATTTCTTGAGGACAACTCGATCATTCATGGGTTGCGATAGATGTCGATCGAAATAGAATTCTGTGTCGATCGATGCACAGGTGGTGGTGTTGATCGATGTTGAGGTCATGGTGTCGATCGATGATGAGGTCTTAGTGTTGATCGACGCTGAGGTCTTAGTGACGATCAACACTGGATTCGGATCACTAATATCAGCTTCTTATCCTCTTCTCAGCTCAAATCCATGATGTTCATCACATTTATGTGTAACCTCATCTGTCTGTTAAACATGAATATCTGTGGCTTCTTAGCGTGAGTGTTCATTGTTTCACATTCTCCATCCGTTTTTCATCCTCCATCCGTCTCACTATAGGAAACACCCAACATCTGACTGAACTAAAACACCAGCTCCTTCTCCTGGCCTTTAACAATCATCTCCAGCATATCATCAATCTTCCTTTGCCAAGCTTCTGCAGCATCAATGAGAACTTTGTTGAGGAAGGGGCCCTTGATATCCTCCCAACATGTTAGAGATCCTGGCTGCAGTCGATTGAACCAGCTAAATGTATTCCCAAAGAGAGTATGTGAAAATCTTGCAGAGTATGTGATCTTCGGCTATTTCATGTTGCTCGCTCTCAAAGACTAGTTCCTCAAGTTCATTGATGTGGTCTCTGGGATCTTCGTGAGGAAGTCCCCCAAAGGGGTTCTGAGTTACCTAATCAAACCATTCACGGCTCATCGTGAAGTCATTCATCTCAGCAAAACCAATAACATCAGGGATCACAGCACCTTGTGCATTAATCAATTGACCTTACTGGTACGAGGACAACCTTCTTCGTCTCGTAAGGTCTCATTCTCATCAGCTTCAATTATAAGCACTTTAATCTCCTCTGTCTTCTTGCAAGTGGCGTCAATCGATACCGAGGAGTGGGTGTCGATCGATGCTTGGTTCGCGCTGTTGATCACTGCTGCTTGGAGGGTTTCCAGTGATGCTTCCCTCGTATACTTACGGATCGTGCGTCAGCAGGCTCCTTCTTTGAATAAACCCAAAAAAACTCTTCTCATTGCTTCCTGGTACTAAGATGTATGTACTTGAATGACAAGAAAATTAAATTATTAGTGAAATGCAGTAGTGAAAAAGCATAGACTAAACCTAGAAAATAAATATAATGGCGATCCTTTCTCCTCGACAACGTGCGCCAAGAACTACTCTAATGGTGGGTTAAGTTTTATGTTCTTAATAATGCAATATATCAAATTAACCCTACAAACTACTCTTGCCAAGAGATGTCAAATTGTAGTACTTAGGGATCGAATCCACAGAGGACGAGGGCATACAATATATTTCTAAAATTTCAATGGTTAAACTAAGAAAGCTATAAATAGTGGTTCTCATTGTAAGTTTATTCGTAAGTCTATCATAAATAAGAAATTATCTAAAATACTTAAGCGAATGCAAATATAAAAAAGCGGTAGATCTAGGGTTTCAGGAAAGTGAATTATAATGGATAGGATGCAAGGAATTATTAATATGCGAGAACAAGAAATGTTAAATAGTGTGACACCTTGTGTCCCAACTCTCGTATGCGGACAGAGAAGTGCATTTTTGATTGATGGCTAAGACCTGATGTCGATCGACCCTAGTCATGCAGGAAGTTCCTCCACTATGCTAATTAGACCAGCTCTCACATGTATCTAACAACCTAGCTCAATGAAATCAATTTTGGCACATAACCTACTCTCGTAGTCGTCCATGTCCTAAGTTCAGGTTCCTAGTTAGCTAGTCTAGAACACAAGCATTAAAAAAGTTCTAAAGATTGATACTACCTCATCCTAGCAATCCTATTTTGGGGCTAATTAATCAGTACCATTATAAACCCTAAATTTAGAAGGTGGACCTATTCAAGCATGATAGTTATCACAGAAAACCATAGATGAATAGATGAACATGCAGTAGACTAAATATAAAAAGCAGCGGAGTTCCAAGAGAACTCTGAAGGATTTCCAAGATAACTCTGAAGGATTTCCAAGATAACTCTGAAGGAGTTCCTCTCTTCTCTCCTAACTGAGAAAAATGAATAGAATAAAGCATATCTATCAACAATGGCTTAGAAACACACATAAATAGGATTTTAGGTCATCCATGGGTATTCTGTTAATTTTTGGTAGCTTATGGGCTTAAGTCGGTGTTGAAATATAACCGGCCTACATTCTTGCATCACCGTTGATTGACATCAAGGCTATTTTGTTGATCGATGTTCCTTCATCTCCTCAACAGCTTCCTCTAGCGAGGCAGACTGACTACTCTTCAGAAAAACATTCATAATGTTAGCTACATGATGCTGATTGACCTCAAACGGTGGCATTGGAAAAGTAACAAAAAGATTTACCTTGTTTCAACAGATTTTCTCAATCTAATGGTGGTAAGGACTCCATATATATAGCTAAAAATATGACGCGTCTGTGCAGTAGTGCACCTCAAAATGCTCCAAAGGCTCCAAAATCACGATATTTCTCCAAAACGTACCTGGACCTGTAAAATACACTAAAAAGACTGCAAATCGTAGTAAATATATCCTAAAACACTCATATACCATGGCTAAGAGTGGGTAAAATCCAAGGTATATCATCTAGTATTTTATAAAATTGATATGGTATTAGTTACATTACAGTGTATCCAATCTATGGTTCTTTATGCAATACGACCATATGGCTTTCTTTGCGTCTGCATGTTTGATTGAGTCATTTGGGAACCTTTGTTTTACCTCACATGAATATTACACGTAAACAGGATAAGAACTTTAAATGAACCCAACCAGGCTATGTCGTCTATAGGCTCGGTCGTGTGAGGTCCAGTTCGGTATGTCGTCCAGGTCGGGTCTTACCGTTCCTTGAAAAATTTCAGGAGTTTAATTTTCTGATGCCCTTTGTGATATTGGATCTTCAGTTAGCATCATGTCTAAAGACATCACTAAGAAATTGGTTCCTGTTACAGAAGCTTACATGATTGCTCTAACTTTCACAGACTATTCCACCCAAACTTCACAAGGTGTTGTCAAAGATCTAGGAGTGAGAATTTGGAACTGCATTGTATCTGAAGACTTTCAGGTGTTGGAGTTGGGAAATTCACATGTAATTATCATTCTGGGAAGAGGTTTCATGGCTACAGCAGGAGCTGTAATTGACATGGTTGAGAAAAGGGTGTTTTTTCACACACATTGATAAGAATGTATACTGTGAATCGGTATCAGAAAACAGAAGTACATGGAAGAAGAAGAAGAAGAAGAAGAAGAAGAAGAAGAAGAAAAGAAGAAGAAGAAGAAGAGCAAAATAATCAAAGGCGGTCCTTAATTGGCACGGGTTCCTTATGGCTTCTCTAATGATTTCATAGAGTACAAAGTGCGCAACATAGTTTTTTCATAACCTTTCTCTAAGGTTTGAGCATTCTTCATTTCTGAGATGATAGACAAGATAGAGACCTCTATGAAAACTTTCATGGGAAATGTGCTGAAGCTGAATTAGTTGGACATTGGGAATTATTTTACAGCAAGATCCCAATATCTTCTGGACTGAACCTGGTCTCCAAAGTGAGCTAATGACTGTAAAGAACGTTGAGTGGGAGGCAACCCACTGATCAGGTGATTTCTTATACATTCTATATAAAAAGAGATCCAAGGAATACAAGTGAATATACAAGCATCGATCGATAACTGGCCGGGGTCGGTCGACACTACATCAGGAGCATGGATCGCCACTTTATTGAGTCGATCGACACTCCTATGAGGAAGCAGGGATACTCTAGAAACTTTAAATTTTTACTTATGCCTTATTTCTTCACCAATCATGGACTGTATAGCACTAGGGACAGTGTTCTTTAAGTCTAGAGGAGGTAGATACTGATATGTGTTATTTTGAGTAAAGAAGGGGATGGTGAACTTTCTCAATTTTACTTATTATCTAACCACTCTCTAGCACCATCCTTAGATTTATTGCTTGCAGGGTGTATTGGATGGAAATACCAAAGTGGATCACCTGCCAGTAACATCCACACTTGCTGAGAGTTTCTGAAGGAACCAAAGCTGGCCTCCAACCCTAATCAACTTAATTTGCTTTTCTTGGGTCTTCATACACACTAGATAGGATTCCTCATGCAAGTTTGGAAGGTAAAAGTTTATGTGTTTCTAGTTCCCTTCACTCTCTCTCTCTCTCTCTCTCTCTCTCTCTCTCTCTCTCTCTCTCTTCAGCATCTAGAAAATGAAAAGATTGAGATGATTTCCTAAGAAGCAGATGGGTAGGAAAATTTCCTATGACCCCAATATTCTAATTCAAAGGGATGATAAAAAAATCTCGAAGCGAGGGATGGAAAAATTTCCTGTGACCCTATTATTCGCCTACACTTTGCAAAAAAAAAATATACAAAATCGACAAAGAAGAAAAAGAAGAAAAAGAAAAAAAGAAAAGGTTCAGAGAAGAGAATAGAGAAAGAGAGAAGAATGGGATAAGAGAAAACTATTTGTGTGTTCAATACCTGTTTGAGTAATATTTCATGTGTCCTTTGATCGATACTCCCAAGGTAAAATTCTGCACCTTTTATTATGTAGGAAATGAGTTTAGAGAGGGGTATGTCAAACAATATTAGCTAAGCTGTTGGTTGTGTGATTTGGTTGCTAAGCTAGGGTTGAGTACATAAGGTACATATAAAGTTCACATTGATTCGATATGGCTTGCAATATTGCAAAGGTGATGGTAGTAAATTTAAAATTGTGTGGTCCATGCGTTTTCAAACCTCTTTCACAAGAATATTATATGTTTTGCTTGGGGACAAGCAAAAGGGTAAGTCTAGAGGAGTTGATATACCATGGTTTTTATCACTTTTAGGCCATGGTATAGTATTTTTAGAGCGAATTATATGTGTCTAGAGATTTGTTGGTGTTTTTGTGTTATACAAGGTTCAAATACGTTTTGGAAAAGTGTGGAGATTCAACAACTTTTTGAGATTTAGGGTTGTGCAAATGCGTAAGAAATTTAGAAATGGATGGAGACCTTTCCACAGTGCGATTGAGCTCATATTTTGACACAAGATAAATCTTTGAGTTGAACTTCCAATGCTATCGGTTTGAGGTCAATAAGGATCCTGGATCAAACGTTATGCATGTTTTACTAAAGAGTGGTCCGTCTGAATTGCAAGAAGAAGTTGTCGAGAATCAACTAGTGTCGGCCAACACCACCCCTGAAGTGTCGATCGACACCCCCTCCCCCAATTTAGGCCCAACAATTTTAATGAAGATCCAAGAATTGCAATTTTGGCGTAGGAGTTTCTCTTATTCACAAAAGACCCCAAAACATGGTTTAAACCCTATATTATGTTTTTAAGCCATTGTTGAGAGGAGAGAGCTTAGGATTGGAGAGAGAGATCTGAACACCTTCAGAGAGAAGAACTTGAATTCCCTTTGTTTATCTACTCTTTCTACTTTATTATACAATTTATTCAGACTATCATTATTTTTTATATGATTATGTTTGAGTAGTTATATTGTTAGATTTAGGGTTCTTCAAGGCTAACATAATGGTCTGCTGAATATGTATTATTGTTAGATTAAATTAATTAGTTTTTTCATCTAATTGTTCTTACTGCTAAGCTCTGGAATGATAACCTTAAACTTATATCATAGGATTGATTGGCGCAAGTGAGAGCTTGGTCTATTTCTCGAATTGAAACTTAGATGATCTAATCAACTAGGAGCATACGTGAGTTGGTCTAGGTGGCCATATAACACATCAAACCTATTCGCTAAAGCTTGTTTAAAAGTAGTGTCGACATTACTTGAGGATTTACATACGAGAGTTGGAGTCTTAGGTTTAAACATTAGATAATCTTTGCATACGAGAGTTGATTGATTATAACTCGAGTTTGTGTTTAAGAATAGTTCCTTAATTAAACCTTTGATAATATATTAAATTTTCATTCCTATTGTACCTGAAAATTCACCTATGTCTAGATTCCCCTCGTCATGATAAATTACAAACACTAACTTTTAATTCTCTGTTTACTGCTTTGTTTTATTAGTTTCTAGCTTTTCTTCGTAAACATTAAGTCTATTGCGTAATTTTAAAATTTATGTGGATTTGATCCCTAAGTTGATTTGATCCCTAAGTTTTACAACCCAACTTTTTCATTTAGAGAGAAAGTTTCTCTATGGTTAATGTGAGCATATCACTTAATACATCATTTGAATGCTTTTCTAAAACTTAGCTAAATTTTCTGGAAAATCTCGTAAAGTATTTATAAATCTTCTAGTTTACATGATATATTTTACAATCATAAATGACAAAATAATTCTTTCTAATTTTAAATGACCATTTTAATATTTCAACTGTGAAACCATATATTATCTTCAAAAGTGTTACCATTTTTTACACATAAACAGTAGAATTACATTTTTATGTCAAAACCATTAAATTGTAATTTCTCGATAAACAAAAAAAAAACATATTTTCTATCCAAATCATTTTCGTAAATACGTATATTCATATTTTTGTAAAAGAACTGAAAAATCACAAATTCATCCAAAACACGCAGAATTAATATTTTCAGCCAAAACCGACAATTACATTTCAGCCAAACCAGAATATTACATCTTTAGCCAAAACCGCAAATAATATTTTCATCAAAAAATGCAAAATCACATTTCTCTCAAAACATCAGAACATATTTTTTTGACAAAAAGAAAAAGAAAAATACATTTTTTGTCAAAACCACAGTTTCTAGCCAAACCACAATTTCTAGCCAAACCATAATACTGCATCTTTCGTCAAAACCATTAAACCAGATCAATGTGCTAAAACATAAAAACACATTTTCTGTCAAAACCAAAAATTCATTGTTTTGCCAAAACCGAAATTTCAAATATAAAATTTAGGATTCTAATTATTATTTTTTTTTTAAATGACTCTAAAAATGGTATTTATGAAAATGTCTCTTTAATGAAGGTAAAAATGAAAAGTGGTACAACAAAAGTGGTAAACTTGAAATTCTCCCATCATATTTTCCGCTAAAACCATAAATTGTATATATCTGTTGAAACTGAAAATTCACATTTTTCACCAAAACCGCAAAATTGTACGTTTCCATTAAAACTGTAAAATTACATTTTTCAACTGATTTTTTAATGAATGCCATTTAACCTTTTATTAAATTCCTTTTGGTATTCATTCGTCCTCATTCTTGTTATTGTATTTTTGTTTTTCATTTTTTTGATCATCAGTAAGAAACTTACTGAAAAAGGAAACCAAAAAGCAGGTATGATGAAATTCCATACGAACGTTTTTTAAAATACTTTTTTAGATGAACTAGGGAGCCGTCTTGTGTTTATGATGTAATTTCATACGAACGTTTGTAAAAAAAAAAAATTTTACTTGAACTAGGGAGCCATCTTGCAAACACAAGACGGATGAGTTTCTTGAAAGGTTTTTGGTCGGCCACAACAAAGGAAAGCGTGCCACATCCAAGTAAACCTGATTTTATGTTTTAGGGTGATGGACTAAGGTGCTACAAATATATCCCGATGAGATAAGAGTGGAGGAAAAGATACCTGTTAAGTCCATCCAAAGATGTAGAGTGCATACTTATTGTATTTCAATCACATATGACAATGAATAGTACTATTCGTGGAACAGAGATAGATAATAGTAAAAAGAAACGAGGCATTTCAGGTTCAAGCTAGAAAACGATCAAGTGTGTTCCTAACAAGTATTATCTAAACGGGAGCAAGTAGTTATGATAACTATGTCCCATGGAGAACAAAGCCCTTCTTAGTCAAGCATATTTAAAGAAAGTGTGGATCTGGAATATTTTCTAAGATGAGCTATTCATACGAGAAAACGTCCCTCGGATTATTCGAGAGTTGAACGATCTTGAGTCCAGATTTTACTCAACCTATGAGTAAAAAAATCTAAGTGATTTTGAATGATTATTAGTAGCACTATTATAAAGATGTCGCCGGCTGGATGTTTCTGCAACATAATATCAACACCATGTTGTATTTGTTTCTGTTTACACAAATATAACTCTTTTTTACCAAAATATATATATATATATTTTAACTCTTTATACCTAAGCAGATATATATTTTTTGGAATATACCAAAAATTCACGTTTTTCCTTGTTTTGTTAATAAAGTGTTGCGCGAACGTTCGACATTTAAAAGAAAAAAAAGAGTCGAGACTTGAAAGGAATCATTGGTTGACCAACATTGTGTTTTTGTTTTCACAGTACGTACGTGCCGAGCTGTGCCTAGGGATGTAAAAAATTGCCTCGATTCATATACACGAAATCTATTATAATAATGTGTCACTAATCCAATAAATAAATAATTAGAGTAGATGTCAAAATATAAATAATAAAGCATAAGTTTTATTCACGAATTAAACTTATAAGAATATACGATGAATATTTACCAGCTGTTTATAGACAAATGACATTATGTCCACTTACTCTCTTTTGTGATGTATTTTTTAAAAACTAAGATATGGACAAATTTAAATTTGAGAGAACTTATTTCAGCAGATTCAACTTTAACTTAAATTATCAAAAATATAATAGCAAGTACATTGAGAGTTCACAAAGAAGTTCATACGTTTCCCAACTCAAAAAAATATTAAAATAATAAAAATTACATGAACATGCTTTAGAAAAGTTCTTTCGGATGAATTTCTTTATTCTGAGTTCATCACTTACTGTCGTGTGGGCCCTATGACACGTGGTGGCCCACGATTGGTCTGAATTTTTTTTTTAAATCAAAAAGAAAAAAAATAATGATAAAAAATTCAAAACTTGAATCTTAAAATAGAGTTCATTGATGTACATGCTATAAGTAGTTTATTAGGTAAGCTAATATTTTAATAATTTATAATATAGTATTTAAGCCTTTTTAGTTTTTGAGTATAACCTTTTAATTAATCTATAATGCAACTGATTTACAAACAACAAAATAATAAAAAAAAACAGAAACTTGGTTAAAGAAGTTTGTATGGGTAAAAATAAATGGAAAAGAAGTGGTCGATAATAATTTAATCAAGCATACATCATGTGAATATGTTACAGCACCATTGACGGTAGATCTCTCTCAATTCGGTCTCTTTAATTATTTTATTGATAAGTTAAATGAATATATATTAAATTAAATATATTTATTAAAACAGAATTCAACTATTTATTATTCATGTATTATTCATATATATTAATAATATTAAATATTTTATATTATTAATAAATAATTAAATACAAATATAATTTAAAAAAAACATAAATATAAAAATCAAATTTTTTAAGAAAAATTAAAACAAAAAATACATCCGCCTTTTAAAAACGAATCATAAACTAGTTAAATATTTAAAATTAAAATAAATACCAAAAATGAGAGATGAAAAAATGGCTTTAGAGTTTCTTTCGGTTATTGAGGCTAACTCTTCAAAAAGAAATGGCTCTAATCTTTTAGTCTTCCTCTCTCATACTATTTATTTTTCTACTAATATATGTAGCTAAAAACTCATCAAAAAGAATATCGCTGCGCTGCTCTTAGTATTGGTTAACTAGTTATTAGAGCAACTTTTCATTGAGGGTTCTCAAGTTAGGGTTCTCAAGTTAAGGTTCTCAAGGGTAAACATATATATTTATTTATACTATATTAAGAATATCTTAAAATCGTGGAAACATTTTGTCAAGATATTATGTCATGATTTATAAAGTGATTTTGAGATATTTAAATTATCATTTAATTATTTTCTATTATTTATAATTTTTAAGAATTTTTGTGCAAAATTTTCTATTGAAATTGATCTTACCTCAATATTCAGTTAGCTTTCTTCGAGTATCGTACAATTTTAAAGTTCTCGAAAATTTAGGAGTTAGTTGAAAAGGATTATGGAAGATTTGAAAACCATTTTTTCTAAATGTATTTTGTGAAGTAATCTTATTTTAACTTTTAAAAATAAATATAGAGGTAAAGATTAGAAAAAGAAATGTATTAGTTTTGGAAATTAGTTTTTCAGAAACTTTTATTTATTCCTTTGGATATCCTTGAAAATAAATCATGACAGAACAAATTCAAGTCATAATTAACCAAAATATTTACTGCCTAAATTCTAAAGAAAAAAATCTAAAATTACAACCCCAATCAATCAAATCCTAGTTGCCAGGATTAAAATTTCTTTAATTTTATCCTATTTTTATTTTAAGAGATGCTGTAGGTGAAGGTTTCTTTTTCCCAGGATTATAAGATGCTGCAAGTGCAGGTTTCTTTTTCCCTCGCTAAGGCACAACTCTGGATACGTGACAAAATATCATAAATTTTAATAAGTTTACAATGTTGTAAAAGGCTTAGAATTTATCGTATTTGGAAATATTATAAATGGAAATACTTTATATCTATAGGAATCGAGAGAGAGAATGTATTATCGAAAGGAAAGGTATGTTTACAATGAATGAATTCGATCCGTATTTATAGAACGAAATTCACTGTGCAAATAGTAAATTCACTGTACAAATAGTGACAGTGGGCCCCAAATACTGTCTAGATACAGAAAGTAGGTATACCTGCATTTTGACAGGTATACATGTGTTTATACACGTTTTATAACACTCCCCCTTGGGGACCGGTGTCACTATTATTGCTTCCGTAACATATTTGTTGCCTCGTTAAAAACCTTTCTAGGAAAAACCCAGTGGGAAAAACCATAGTAAGGTAAAAAGAGTACAACCTCGGAAGCTCCCCCTCGAATAAGCAGTCATAGATCTTTCTGATGACGCATTCCAATATTATGGACATGTTTCCTGAATACCGAGGTAGGGAGTGATTTTGTGAAGAGATCAGCAGCATTGTCGCATGATCGAACATATCTTACTTCAATTTCTTTATTCTTCTCTAGCTCTTGAGTGTAAGAAAAGAACTTTGGATGTATATGCTTCGTTCTATCGCTTTTGATATATCCTTCCTTCGTTTGAGCAACGCATGCCGCATTATCTTCATATAAAATAGTTGGCTCCATATTTTCGTCGATCCCACTGCTGGAACAGATGTGATGGCTTATTGATCTTAGCCATACACATTCTCTACTTGCTTCATGGAGTGCGATTATCTCCGCATGATTTGATGAGGTCGCCACGAGCGTTTGTTTCTGAGAACGCCAAGATATAGCAGTGCCTCCGATCGTGAAAACGTATCCTGTTTGCGATCGAGCTTTGTGTGGATCTGACAGATATCCTGCATCTGCAAAACCAACCATTTGACCTTTTGAATCTTTAGGATAAAACAAACCTAAGTCAATAATCCCTTGAAGATAACGGAAAATATGTTTAATTCCATTCCAATGTCTTCGTGTAGGAGAAGAACTGAATCTTGCTAAAAGATTAACAGCAAATGATATATCAGGTCGTGTACAATTTGCAAGGTACATCAGTGCTCCGATTGCACTTAGATAGGGTACTTCCGGACCAAGTATCTCTTCATTTTCTGCAGATGGTCGAAAGATATCATTCTCAACATTAAGTGATCTAACGACCATCGGAGTGCTAAGAGGAGTTGATTTATCCATATTAAAGCGTTTCAATACTCTTTTAGTGTAAGTGGATTGATGCACAAATATACCATTTTCAGAATGTTCAATTTGTAGGCCAAGACAATACTTTGTCTGACCGAGATCTTTCATCTCAAATTCTCCTTTCAGGTAATCTGATGCCTTTTGGATTTCCTTTTGAGTTCCAATAATATTAAGATCATCAACATATACCGCGATTATCACAAAACCGGATGTTGTTTTCTTGATGAAAACGCATGGGCATATAGGATCGTTCACATATCCTTCTTTTGTTAAATGTTCACTGAGACGATTATACCACATACGCCCGGATTGCTTTAACCCATATAATGATCTTTGCAATTTTATTGCACATAACTCTTTCGGTTTGGAACTTAATGCTTCTGGCATTTTAAACCCATCAGGAATTTTCATGTAGATATCGGTATCTAGTGATCCATATAAATAGGCTGTGACGACATCCATTAGTCGCATCTCAAGATTTTTATCAGCAGCTAGACTCATCAGGAATCTAAATGTGATTGCATCCATAACAGGAGAATATGTTTCCTCATAATCAATTCCAGGTCTCTGAGAAAAACCTTGGGCTATCAGGCGAGCTTTGTATCTTGTAATCTCGTTTTTCTCATTTCGTTTCCGAACAAATACCCATTTATATCCAACAGGTTTCACATCTTTGGGTGTGATTACAATGGGTCCGAATACATTTCTTTTGTTAAGTGAATCTAGTTCGACTTGGATTGCATCTTTCCATTTTATCCAGTCATATCTCTTTTGACATTCATAAACAGATGTTGGTTCTGGATCTTCGTTTTCTTCATCTATTTCCTTTGCTAAAAGGTATGAGAAAACATCATCTATATCATCCATCTCTTTCCGTTCCCATATTTTTCTATTATGGATGTAATTAATAGAAATCTCATGATTTTCTTCAGATTCATGATGCTTTGTATTGTCGCTAGATTCATTATCTTCTCTCTCAAGAACATTTTCTGTTATTCTGGAGGTATCATGCCTTTCAACTTCCTTTCGTTTTCTAGGATTTTTATCCTTTGAGCCAAAAGGTCTGCCGCGTTTCAAACGTGTTCCTGATTCACGTGTATCAACTGCCATTTTGCCTTTCTCTGGAATCTCAATCCGAGCAGGAGCATTTGCGGCGGGTATATATGATTTTGTTACCATTTTGGTATCAGCAAATGCATCAGGTAGTTGATTTGCGATGTTTTGTAAATGCATGATACGTCGAACTTCTAGTTCTGACTGTTTCGTAGGAGGATCAAGGTGTAATAAGGATGGCACATTCCATTTGATTTCTTTTCCTACTTTATTGTTATCTCCCCCTAGATTTGGGAATTCTTTTTCATTGAAATGGCAATCAGCGAATCGTGCCGTAAAAACATCACCAGTTTGTGGTTCTAGATATCTTATTATCGATGGAGAATCATAACCAATATATATTCCCAACCGTCTTTGAGGTCCCATCTTTGTACGTTGTGGTGGTGCCACTGGAACATAAACCGCACAACCGAATACTTTTAGATGAGAGATATTTGGTTCTCTACCAGATACTAATTGTAACGGGGAATATCTATGATATGCACTTGGTCTTATCCGAATGAGTGCTTCTGCATGCAAAATTGCATGACCCCATACAGAAGTTGGGAGTTTGGATCTCATAATCAATGGCCTTGCAATCAGTTGCAGTCGTTTAATTAAGGATTCTGCCAATCCGTTTTGCGTATGAACATGAGCAACTGAATGTTCTACTTCAATCCCTGATACCATACAGTAATCATTAAATGCTTGGGATGTGAATTCTCCAGCGTTATCTAATCTAACTCTTTTAATTGGATAATCAGAGAACTGAGCTCTTAATTTGATTATCTGAGTTAGAAATCTCGCGAATGCCATATTTCGAGATGATAATAAGCAAACATGTGACCATCTACTGGATGCGTCGATTAGTACCATAAAATAATAAAATGGTCCACATGGTGGATGTATTGGTCCACAAATATCACCTTGTATTCGTTCTAGGAATCTTGGTGATTCTTTATCAACTTTTGTTGGTGATGGTC